>JAQGAV010003609.1:0-12076 GCA_034691345.1 Phasmarhabditis papillosa | reverse complement strand
GCTGTGAGAAGTTGTGCTACAATCAATATTCATTTCAGGAACTGACAAAAGCAAAAGAAGAACTTGAATTAGAAAGATGATTAGTAGTTTTACTCTCTTCATTTTCACTTTATAGTAAACTGTAGCTTGGTGTTAACTGACTTTATAATACATTTTACAAATAAAGAAAATAACAAAATAGATTAAGATACATATGGTTTGTAACGAAATTCGACAACTAAACACAAATGGCATGACACAAGCATATAATAATGACACGGTAGATAAAATGACACCTGTAAACCAATAGATGTTTAAACAATACTAATTACAATTACAAAGAATATAGTAGCGTTGTATAAAACCTTTAAACGGCTCCAACAAACTTCCTGTTTTATGGCACCTATACAAAAACCAGCCAGCAAAGAGGATAATATAACTATAGTCGACGGATGAATCGTTTGCAGGGGTTGTACGGTAGAATTTAGAAGGAGCGCGGAAATCCCAAAAAAGTGTACAAGCAACCGATATAATTGTGCGCTCACCTTATAATAAATAGACCTTTAGCTGCAAGCGATTCGTCCGTCGACTATAACAGTAGCCTCGTTTTAGGATTCAGTGGCCGTAGTATAGAGACGCCCTGGTGGGTTCCGAGGTAGTTTTTAGTCTGCCTGGGCATAATTCTCAACCGATCGGGAAGCCAAAATCTTCCCGGGCGTTTCTATACTACGGCCACTGGTGCTTATCAAGTGGGATAAAACTAGCCAATGAAACAGACCACAAAATAAGGTATAATTGATTATTACGGAGCTGAATACCCAGTTTATAGAAAGACTCAACTAGTGTCCGGTCCCTTCCCTCCTTGTTTCTTTTTAGATTCTTTAGCTTCAATTCTCATTTGTGTCTGCATCCTCTTCACATAATTCTTGTGTTCCTCTTCTCTCGCCTTCTTTTCTTCCTTTCTTCTTTCTTTTTCCAACTGTTTTTCTAGCTTTTCCTGCTCTTTTTGGGCTTTCTTCTCACTAAAAGAGAATTTAACGGTTTTGCAACAAATCGTGCAATTATCTAGTAACTGCAGATTTTTTAAAGAAAATTTGACAAGGTTCATAGAAAGTTTATCTGTAATGAATTTTCGAAAAAAAGTCTACACCTTTAGTACAATTCGGGAATACGTTCAGCGCACAAGCAGTGCCAGCAGGTGCGGTGTTAAAATGTGGAAATACGTAGATTGCAGGCGGTGTTATTTTACTTTATAGAGTCAATATTTATCCTAATATGCAAATTATAAGTTTTATAGCCTACCTTTTCTCAATTTCCATCTGCAACTTTCGTTCTTCCTTCAGTCTAGCCGCCTCGTCTGCCTTAATTTGATCTTCTCGTTCCTTTTCCAGCCGTTTCAGTTCCTCTAGAGTTTCCTGAATTCTTTTTCGAGCCAGCTGGGTTTCCTTCTCTTGAGCTGAGCTATCATTTTCTGCGAGGGCAGCAATACGATCTAGTTCCGTTTGGTGCGAGAGCATATGAAGAACTACGCGGTGATTGAGGAATTGCTAAATAAAAAGTTTGTAAATTTGTTTTTTATGTTTTTTATGATCGTTAATTATTTGAGTCAACATGAAATGTTCTTCGAAACATTACCATTCTTTAGTCATTGATTGCTTTGGATATGTTGTACAAGGGTGGGTACTGCCAGCCCGCATATCAAAATTTTCTGTGCCCGACCAGCCCGGGTTTTCCGATTACCCAAAAGAGCCAGTGGCCGTAGTATAGGAATGCCCGGGTGGGTGCCTGGGCTGTTTTTGGCTGCTCGAACAGTTGAGAGTTGTTGCCCGGACAGGCTATAAACTGCCGGGCACCCACCCGAGCGCTTCTATACTACGGCCAAGGCAGGCCCGAGACATAATTTTGCCCCCAATATCGTACATTTGCAATATGACTAGCGGCATCTGCATTCTGTTCAAAATATTTCATATCGACCTTCTTATTGGCTAAATCTGTTTCAAAGCTGGATAAGGGTTGTTGCGATGTGGACGGAGTCTAAAAAAATAAGTTTAAAGCTTGAAAAAACTGCCGTTTGAAAAATTCTAATTGTAAAAATGTTTTTGACTACGGTAAAGTCAGTGAACTAATCGCTTGCAAGGGGTTACGGCACACACTGCAAGTTTATTAGTTCCTATTGGAAAAATTGGTGCAAATCTATATGGACTGCATTTTATGCTTCATTTAAGCACAAAAACATATAATATATACAATATGACAAAGTAAAGCAATAACAAGCAATTCGGCCGAAGTCCCCACGTCTGGCGCCTGAGTTATGTTGGTTCCCTACTGTGACCGCTTTGACAATTTTGTGGCCCAGAGTGATTGGAATGATTTTGAATTAGTGTTAGTTAGATTATATCCTTATTCTGTGTTTCAATACTTTTGTTACCAGAAGCTTTTTTCGAGAAATAGTGCGTTTCAAAACTAAGTTCAGGAGCGCCGTAAGTACGTTGAGGCACCTTGCGGGGCAAATTCGAGAAATTGGCAAAACGCCGAAATTTCGAAAATTTTGTAATCTTATTTATTAAATAGAATAGGCATATTTCTCGAGCATTTCTTTTATAATTATTCCAATAGGCACCGAAAATTGTATATAACTAAGGGAATGATGTAAAACGAAATATTAACTTATTACTTTCATGTTTCAAATTTTTCGATTTTCATGTTTGTGGAGCTTTTGCCAATTTCTCAAAACTTTCACCGCGGCATGCCTCAACATACATCCGGCGCATCCGAGCTAAGTTTTGCATTGCAGTATATCTCGAAGAAAGCTTTATTAGCGTGTTATGGTAACAAGAGTGCTGAGACACAGCCTAAGGATATGATCTAATGTAAGCCAAAATCATTCCACTCACTCTGGAACGCAATATTGTCAAAACGCTCACAGTAGGGGACCAACATACCTGAGGCGCCAGACGTGGGGACTTCGGCCGAATTCCATGTTTTACCGAGCGCTCTATTAGCAATTACCTCTGATTGAATAGGTTCATGCTGATTAGTGAACCAATATATTAAAACAACAGTTGACAATGCTAGATTTATTATGGAACCATCGTCCTAAATGGTTTAATCTATGTTTTTACTTATCAACAGCAAAACTTACATTTGTTATTGTTAGAAATGATTTCCTAGTCGTTTGCGGTGGAGCATCTTTGGTCTAAAAGATGTAGGGACATTTTGGAAGTTTTTTCTTCAAAAGCACATTTATTCTAACTATCACCTCCTTTCACCAAGATGCTACGCTGGAACCCTAGCCTCTGATACTGGCTATACATATAGTACAATAGGAACAATGGAGTGGTAATTGCGTATTTTTACGTATAGTTTTGGTTTTCGAATACTTTCCGAGCCATTTTCAACAAAAATCTTTTTTAACACTCCATTATTACTCTCGAATCAGACTATATATCGTTTGAACAAGATGAAGAATGGGTTTGAAATGCTATATACTCGCGACTGTACAGTTCTTAGGCGATGATAAAAGTTTTGAAGAAGATTTCGAATCACTAGGATGCATATTCTTTTTAAAAAGTTCCATTTCCGGTAAAACAGTATTGTCAATCGCTTTGTTTACTGTAGGTTCCAGTACCCCTTTCCTAATTTGCTGCTCCAACATCATTTCCGGAGTATCGGAGTCCTTCAGGGTTGCTAAAATAGCAGCCAAATTGGTTAGAACATGGCCTATTCTGAATCGCATTGTTTGGTTGATTTTCATCCTAACTGCATCGATCACTCGAGAGACGAGCTCTTCTTGTTTCAATAAGTTGTCTACGGTACTCTCTTGTTTCGGACGGTCAGATTTTGGCATCCAGGGATATTTCTTAGCCAGATAGGAAAATGCCTAAATCATTTTAAATATATTTGTTGACAGTTTTAAACAAAAAGCAAATTAAAGTATATTTAAGCAAATTATTTAATAACTTATGTATTATATAATGAAAGTTGGTGCGGTGGCTCAGTGGTCAGAAGCTTTGCCTCATGGGCTCGATTGCTTGAATTTCACCTGCTATACCATTATATTATTATTAAAACGTATATCATCATTATATTATTAGAACTGTCTTATAAGTTTATCATGATGCAACTCACATTTTTCTGCGTAACATCCCTAAAAGGATCAACTCCGAACAAAGTTTCCATGGGGGCAAGCTTTTGCAGTCTACGGTTCTTTTCGATGAAGATACACTCCTTCAGATAAGACTTCACTTGGGCACCGGGACCCTTACCTTTCTTCAGACCTCGCCGAAGAAACTTAACAAATAAGAGAAGTTTAAAACACACATATAGTTTGTATCAAGACCTAAGTTTCCAGCGCGGTATCACAAGCGGGGCGCAGAGTTGTAAAAAATGAATGTGAATCTGACGGCGTGGTGCGTTTCCTCCAAAATTACATTAAATTTTTATAACCCTCCGCGCTAGAAACCTAGGTCTTGAGAGAGACTATAGTTCATTAAGAACTAGGTTCCAGCGCAGTAGTTTTATTACAAATTTTAAAAACATTATTTAAAAAACAAGCTAAACCAATCTTAAGCTTAATTTCATAAGTTATTTATCGAAAATTGTTTCGAATAGGTTTTGACTTGTAATCTATTAAAACTCATTAGGAAATTCTAAAAGTTTTCGCTGCTATAATTTATTTTAGAACAAACCTGTATTCCCTTTTGCTTAGCAGATTCCAGCAATCTTTCCAAATCCACACCCAATGGTTGTGATTTGTCTACTTCAGCTGACAGATCTTTCAGAAAGTTATCAGCCTGGGTGGGCTCTGGTGTCAGTTCCTCTGTTTGCTCTTCTTCATCTTCAATATCAATAAAGTCGGCCGGCAGATTCATTGAAAGTTCGTGACTGGCTTTTTGACTGAAATTAATATATATTTGTACAAGAGTATTGGAAGAGGTATAGTCCGTTTCAAAACATAGAGTGCACGCGTTGTCATTAGGTATTCCGCGGTGGTATGAAATCTTCAAATTTGCTGGGAAACGGCGTGGCAAAGATTACGTGCCCACATTTGCGCGCCGGTAAGAGAACTTGTAGAAGCAGAATTTTATACCCCACCGGGATAACAACAACACGCATGTGCAGTACATATAATAAAACAGTTGCAAAATATTAAAATACCCAAAATAGCGTTATGTTGAATAGTAAGTCGGAAAGTTCGTCAAGACCAGCATCCTGCATGAAAGTTGAAAATAGTTCGCTCTGATGATCAAATATTACTTACGGACCTATTTATTGGACCTTTAGAAAGACCCAGATTATGCTCGCCGTTGGATCTAACTTATTTAGGCTTCCCAGATATCTACTTACTATGTTGAATAGGAAGGCGCCTCGGCCTGCAGCCTTGGTGGAGCATCTTTCTTGCCAACTTGTACAATCCTAGAAGGTGGTTGTCTAAAATTAAGTATTTAGAATAATTGAACTTGTATGCTATTTCATGGAAAAAACTTCAAAAAAAAAAGATGTAAAATTTCGGATTTTTGGGTAACTGTAGCGAGTCTCAGAGGTAAGCTAAAACAATTCTGTAAATTGGGTGTGTAGAGGGGAAAATTCTGGCTTTAAAGAAAATTCAAACGTCTGAATGGAAACCATTAACATAGTTTTTTCTTTTTGTAATATCAGGCCGTAATAGGGGGAGGGGACATTATTGGTGCCAGACGGGTGCCATTATAATCGGTGGTAAGAAGCTTATGTGAAAGCTTGCGGCGCCAGCTAGTACCAAAACAGCTTTAAATTCGTCGATCTACTCATTTCCTATAACCTTTCGGTTTCACTAATATTAACTAACCCTGCCTTCTCTTGGTACATTGCTAAACTTCCCGGACTTCCTTCAAGCAGTCGACTTCTCAGTACTCTAAAAACACTTTGTGATAAGTTATGAACTAGTTTCCATGCAATTTCTTTGAAGCCTTTGGGTCCAATATTGGTGGAAGCGTCTCGGTTTCTGGTTCTACGTCCCGATAGCTAGTATGAAAAGGATCTCTGAATAAAACTAAGTTTTAAAACATTCCTTTCGCATTTATCTCACTCAATAAGTCCTTCTTCTTCATGAGTCCACTGAACATCCTGCCAAGGGTCGCTGCTGCACCCGGGAGTGGTGGATAGGGTGTAGTCAGATTTTTGGGACGACTGTAAATTGCAAATAAAGCTACGGCATGTACACATCACAAATGAATAGCAGGACCGTCTCACTTGCGCATTTATTAAGGACGATGCGCATTTAGCAAAATTCAGTACTCTTATAGTTTGCTTTGATTCAAATACAGATATTTTTTTTAGTACCACAGGAGGTCGGACCGGCCGGGAAATCTTCGAAAAAGTTCACAATTTAAAAAAATGTAGCTCAGTATTGATGATGACGTCTTATTTTGAGGGTTCGCCAGACTGCCTGGGACGTCGCTGACTAACCGTTGCTGGTGCTCCAATCATTTGCGTTCCAGTAACGTAAGAAGAGGAAGCCGATTGCGCATCATCATATGCTTGTTCTAGTGTGCCTAATGAAAGTTCCTGTATATTTTGAAAGTATTTACAAAGAAGTTTTATTTTTAAAAGTGAACTATACGTAATATTTAAAGTTTTCCGTTACAAATGTTTCCTTTGAATCAATTGAAAAGCTTCTCAAGGATTTGAAATTTTACTCCATTCAGATCCTAACTTCAGATAAAATTGTTTTATTGCAACTCACTTTGGGGATTGGATGTTATAACGGTCGGTCTTTTCAAATCCGTACTGAGACCAGTTGAGTAGCTAGTTGAAGGTTGGTAGAGAGCAATATTGGATAACTGAAACTATTAGTTTTATCTGACTCACACTATAGTCGATTTACTAATCGCCTACAGGGGGTAAGGTACGAACTGCAAATTTATTTGCTCTTATTATATCAATTACAGCAAACCTGTGCTCTAATTCAAATTCAGCAACTACAGTCAGCAATTGAAGGCTTAATTAAGTTATTACGGACGAATGTGTTTGTTGTTAATTTTTTTGATTGCTTTTTTTGTTCAACATTTCATTTTCTCCAATCTGATATGTTTTACGCACCTGGTGAGCTACATAGGTTGTTGTTGGTATGTAATGCTGCAGTGGGGGCTGCTGATTCACTGAAGCCTAGAAAAAGGAAAATAATTGTATCATAAACAATATTTAAAGTGTTTGAATTGTAAGAATGTGTTCCTTGACAATTCTAAAGACTGAAAACAGTTATGGTGCGGTTTAGAATCTATACTAAAAGCTTCATTTGTAGTTAACTTTCAGCGATCACGAATGCGCCGCAAAGATGAGGAAAAAATTCATACAACGCCGCTGTTCCCCAGGATACTGCGCCGGAAAGCAAGTACTGAATACCAGGCCATCACAGTGGGCAGGGCTGGACTAAGGCTGGACCTATGTGTGCGAAAAAAGCAATCAAAATATAGAGTTTAATGAACTTTGTGGTAGTGGACGAATGAAAAGACAGTCTATAGCAAAAAACATCTAGAAATCAATACTACCTACATATATCGATCAGCAATGTCTCCTAGATGGCAAATTTTTTAAAAGTATAATTTAAAAATAATATTTATTTACGTTTACCCCAAGGATTGTATCTGAACAAAACTTCTTCTAAAATGTGCTTCTTACAATTATAATACTCGTATTTCAATATTAAACAAAACTAACCGCCTGGTCACTTCCTTCAAAAGGATCATTAGTCATAAACTCAGTACCAATAACATCTTGTTTACTAATATTTGAAGATGTTGTTGGAGTATAATAGTCTAATGGAGTTCTAGTTTCTGATTCTGAAGGTTCACCGATCCATTGCGGTTCAGCTCTTGCTGATTTCTTACTCGGCTTATATAGCCTAGATTGATGAAGTCGTTCTTCTACACCTAAGAACATGTCATTCGTTTGAGTTTACCGGAATGCGTGAGGGCTAAACTGTTTAATAAACACTATTTTGAGGGACCACCCGCGAAAATGAATAATAAAACCTAGGGCCCCACCGAGTGCCCTCAGTTTTGTGACCCAGGGTAATTTCAAATGAACCAAGAACTGGATACCAGGCCCTAGATGGCCCAATATCTTGCAGAAAATATATTTGAATGAACTTTATGGTAATGGGCGAATGAACAGACGGTCTACAGCAAGGGGAATAAAAAATCAATCCCGAAATAAGATGTCTTTGCCAAAGACTATAATATAATCATTGTGTCAATCGTACCTGGTTGTTCTAATTGCTGCGAAGTACACGGTTCTTGCAAATCTCCTGAAATATCCGAAGAGCTCGACTTTTTTCGTCGTTTAGATGTTTGTTTCATGATGTTGGTGTCTAAAAATATTCCAATAAATTATAATTGCTTTGCAAAAAAAAATTATAATGTTGAAAATGCGTATAAAGTATAGTCTATATCAGAAGCTAGTTTTCTAGCTAAGTATGCTGAATGCACTTTGATGGAAATGTTCCAAGTCCACCGATTTTCATTCTTTTTATAAAACACCGCTACTCTCCAGGACACTGCGCTAGAAACCTAGATCATTCTACACAATATCGAAAAAAGACAACAATTACTAAATACGAGAAGGGCAGCTCGGCCGATTTATTCAGTGCACACCGATTGGCTAAACAAGGCTCGGCCCTCACATAGTTTGTGTCCGGCATCTATGGAATTGTTAATAAAAAGTAGTTTCGAAAGAATGTAAAAAAAGTAGTTTCGAAAGAATGTAAAAAAACTAGAGTGAAATTGATATCTTTACGATATAGTCAGCGCCGAGAGCCATAAGTTAGTGTCACTTGCGTATTTATAGAATTTTTAACACCGCACCTGCAGACAAATGTTACGCGCGTACTTGCAAAGCACAATATAGAACGGAGAGTAGCCGCCAGATGCTGGCGCTGTGCTCGCAAATGGGGCTCAGACGAGCTTTGAATACTTTACACTCTTTCATTACTGTTGATGCTGACTATATCTTTCTTAATCAGAGCTATCTAGAATTTAATACTAAAACGTAAATTAAAGACTAAAAGTACAAGTACAAGTAACTAACAAAAAGTAGTTGAAAACCTATCGAACAGTCGTTATTTAGTAAAAACTAAAGAAAAAAACAGTGAAACGAATACTGTTCCTTGTTGGCAGATAGTTGTCAGGTGTACATAGATTTATCGTCCTTGGGGGTCTAGCCCACTATCGCTTTCAAAAGTGGCGCGTAACCGCCACGGACACTTTCAACTTTTCCAAACTTTCAAATAGTTTGAAACCTTTGAAATACTAGTTCTCAAGATAATTACCAGATAACTTGAGTTTGGCTAGTTTAATCGGTACGTTTGGAAGCTTAATTAATAACAAAGTTTGATTTAAAATAAATAAATTTGATGATACTGGTGCAATTTCAATGTGATTCAAGATAAGATAAGAAACATAAATGCAGTTATTGAAGCTATAGTCTGATTCAAAAATACGGTTAACCAATCGTATTTTCGGTAATTTTGCGTATATTTTCGTTTATTGAAAACTGCGAGAGCCATTTTCAAGTCGAGGTTCTTTTTTAAACTCTCCAGCATTACTTTTGAATCGAACTATAGTATGGTTGGCCAGATACCAACAAAACTTACCAGACGCTGCCAGCAACTGACGGTACTATTAGCTGGTAGCGGCTTGTGAATTTTGTTGGAATCTGGTAGACCAAAGTAGCTGGGTATACTTATACCGGGTAGAGTACACGGAAATGATACCATACAAATCAAAAGAAAACAACATAAAAACTGCAAAAAGCCTTTCATAGCTTTCATATTGTTTTCCAATTTATAGTTCAATTCCAATGTAACAATGGAGTGTTAAAAATAATCGTCTTTTAAAAATTGCTCAAAAATTTGTAGAAAAGTACGAAAATACTCCTTATCATTCTTGAACTGACTGTACATTACGCTTTATATTACAAAACGAAATGTAAGATTGGTAAAGCATAGAGTTTTTTTCTCGTTTTCAAATTCCAACTTTTTTTACGTTTCACGAAAATGTACAATGTTGAAAACCTTTCTATTGGATTAGTACCTATACAAACTATATTTTAAAACAAAAAAAAACATTTATAAACAATTATTATTGCCTCTATTATAAAAAAACTGGAAAGACCTGAAAATGGCTCATGAACACTCAATTAAAACTATATCAAAAATTGTAATATCTACAAGATTAATCTTAAAAGAATCTTTTTACCGCACCGCTCTCATTGAATAAACGTTTTTTAAGCACGTGTTACTACTGAATGAAAATAAGTGAAGAGAATAGGTTTTATTTGAATGGAAGAATGTATAAATCAATGAAACAACTCACTACTTGCTTGTAACTACATAATATCAACAAAGTAGTGAATATATGCTTAATAGGGGTCACAGCGTTAGGTCAAACTAAACACCATTGGCAAGACACGGTATTGTTTAAGCAGTCAACTGCGAATTACAATTCGGTCAGTCGAGGTTCCTAAGAGTTTTTAGTAAAGATTACTGGTTTTTAACTAAATTGCAATAGCCTAGAAGACCATTATGTAAAACACTTCAATCGGGAACTAATGGCACTTTGTTAACGTTATATTTTACGGTATAACCTGTCTAGAGACAATACCCGTAAACAAATTCTGATTAACTAAAGGTTCCCAAAATTAGTTATTAATTAAACACAAAAAACAAAAATAAAAGTTAAACTAATCAACTAAATCTTCTTCAACTCTCTACTATCCCTCCCAAAATGTTTTGATGCCTTCATCTTCTTTATATAGTCTGTATCCAAAGCTACATGTTTCTAACGCAGTGTAGTGGGGAACAGTGGCGAATTATTAATCAATCGATCTATAGTCTGATTCAAGAGGAATAATGGAGTGTTACTTGCATATTTTAAGGAAATTTTGCGTATGTTTTCGTATTTCGAAAACTTTCAGAAACATTTTTGGCGAGTTTCTTTTTTAACACTCCATTATTACTCTCGGATCTTACTATATTAGGAGCCTCTTATTAAAAAGTACATTCATATCAATCTAAAACCGTTTCTCAAAGGATACTGCGCTCTAAACCTAATTCTTGTTACAGACTATATTCCCTAATCTGTTACCTTCTCTAAATCTGCAAATAGATCCTTTTGATCCATGCAATCGCGCGTTCTTTCCATATTTGTACATGTCAAAGTGTCGTGTGGTCATATCTGAAGAGACTCAGCAATTAAACAAATAAGAACACCAAAGATATCCAACCCAAATCCAAATTAATCATTTTTTGAAGAAATGCACTTGAGCATTTGAAGATTGGTTTAGGATTTTACTATTTTATTAGCATATGTATAGTCCATTTCAAAATCTAGGTTTCCAGATCGGTATCACAATCAGAGCGCAGTGTTATAAAAAAACTATTTTATTGTATTATTTAGATAACCAAACTAAATGACTTGTTATTTGCTACTAAGTTCCGAAATATGGATCGAGGACTCGGCATAAAGGTTGTTGAGTTGCTATGTACTTTGAATCAATTTACCACAGCTGGCCCTATTTTTAATCTCAATGTTATTTTTAGTATTATGTATTAAAAGTTTATATTTGCCTCTATCACTCGTATTACAATATAAGTTGATAACTTTGATGCAAGGTTTTGGTCATTCATTCCGGAATCTTCTAAGAAAATTGGTTATAATCTTTTAATTTAAGTCTAGCAATGATGCAGGTTTGTAAGCAAAACACATTTTTAACATTCAGTCTTCGGGTGCCGGAAACATAGGATAAGAACGCTGCTTGTTTCGCAAGCCCTCAAAAGCCGGCGTCGTCATATTTTTAAAAAACTATTCATTCCGTAAATCAATGTATATCACATGACGGGTGTTCTTCTTATTCTGTTTATCTTTGGGGCAGCTAGAAGTTGGTTTTTGCGGGAATCATAAGCGAACATTCAAGCATACATCCCACGGTTGCTAAATCCAGCTTGGGACGGGGGGAGGGATCGAACCCACAACTTTTTCTCCTCATGGATTCATAGGCCGGCGCGCTACCAGCTGAGCTACTACATATACATTGATGAAAACCCATTGTAAAGTTATAACAC
>JAQGAV010003608.1:0-12077 GCA_034691345.1 Phasmarhabditis papillosa | reverse complement strand
GCTGGTAGAGCGTGGGACTTTTAATCCTAAGGTCAGGGGTTCGAGTCCCCTAGGTGGCTAAATGTTTTGCAATTTTTTTGTTTGGTATCACTTGTTCAAATACTGGTTTTTAATAGAAAATTTTCAGTTTTGCTTAAATTTTCCATATACATAACATTTTAGTTCCCCGTTTAAAAAATTGTTGGATTCATCGACACTTTCTTCTAAAATCTGCTAAATTTTCCAGTTGAACGAACTTTCGGCTAAAGCAGAGAATATGAAACACCAGTTAGATGCACGAATAGACAAGGAAGAAGAAGAACGGTAGGTAGACGGAAAACATAAATATATAGTTAGTTTTATAACTTTGTTTCAGTATTAAGCGATGTTACATCGGCTATATATAACACATATTATATATTAGTTTATCCTAGAAGCAATAGTGAAACTTACCAATGACCTAACTAACTTACACTTATTATCACATGGAATATTATAAATATAATGTAATTTTAGCTATCTCGCAGTCAAGGAACTGCAAGAAGCCTTCCAGAGACTACAGGGCAAAGGAGTCAATCTAGAAGGTGTAGAAGGAGCGGTAAGAACTTCTAAAACCACTTATACCTTTGGAAAACTAAAAACAGAATTCCCAGAATAATCAAATAAGATGTTGACCACATTCTGACTTATTTCCCTCTCAAAAGCCAAAAGCTAACAATTTCCGTCAAAACAGCTTGCGGAATACCGATATGGGCAGTGTCTTGAAATTCCGGCCAGTATTAAAAGTGTTAAATATTGATTATTGGAATAGATGCTTAAGTTTTTTTCTTTTTTATTATAACTTAGTAAAATATGAACACCCATTTATTTAAGTCAAACGTCCGTCGTGATGTAGATGAGTGCAAAACGGCTATAAAGAAATTGGCAGAGTCCCTTACTACAGTTAAGAATGTACTGGATAAGAAGATAACCGACGAAAGCAAAGTGGTTTGTAAATAAAGAAACTAAGAAAAGCCTAACCAATATATACTAAATTGAGTTTTTTCAATTAAAAGAAAAACCCCACCGTTTTATGCCGCTTCTAAGAAAGCTGAACATAATCTATTATATGAAATGAAGCTATAGCTAATGTTTATACTTTAATCTTTGTTTTTTAGAGAGAACGTGAAATAGCGAACTTATCCAAGCGCTAATGTGGTCGGCTTATTATCTTCACCCATTTCAATTTAAGAATTCATCATATTTGGTCCCCAGTGTGTACATATTTTTGTGTATTTATAATAAACTTTTGTGTGTGAATGATGTTCTATTTTAGGCGAAAAAGAGCGGGCCTCTCACTGTTTTAGTATTAAAACAGTCCATTGACACATAAAGGACTATGATGATCCTAATAAAAACTGTTTCATCTACCGTTGTTTCCAAAAGGATTTGTTATATTTTGCAAATAAATTCTATGTTGTAGCAAAGTAATATAAGTTTATTACAGCACTACTCGAAAAAGCCTTTTAGATACACTATGGAGATTCTAGTTGGATAAACCAGGGTCCATCCATTCCTATGGCTAATACAATTCGAATGAGTAATGTGAACACAATGTTGAAGTAGTTTTGCAACGTTAGGCCTGCTTCTATCTACTGGAACAAACAATTTGAGAACATTAACACAACTCAATTTTTTGAACATTTGATAATCGCTATTTATATAATTCGTTCTCTATTGAATAAATGATCAAATGACAAAAATAGATTCTTCTGATGGATCTTCTGCATTTCGGAGTGTCTTCTTTGTCTTTGTAGAATACTTTGTCGGATAAAAATAGGTAAGAATATCGAGTAGAGGGGCGTCCAGGCAACAGATTCTATGTTTAGGGATAGCGTTGGCAGAGAAACCGGACCAGTGTCCTAAAAATTATCCATTTTCCTCACAATCAGCTAAATGTGAATTACTGTTGCAGTAACTTTAATTGTAGGACTCGAGATAACTAGAACTCTTTTAAGTATCAAACGCACTCGCTTATAAAACTGAGAACAAGTCCTATTTATGCATCCAGATTTGTATGCAACAGTCAAACCTCAAACCGAGCGCTACTTTCGATTTGAAAGCCTTTACTTTTCGAAAACTACAGCTTTCTTACCTGAAACAGTGAGATAACAGTAATTCCAAAATGGTTGATAATATATATTAGTAACTGAACAGTTACTAGTGGAAACAGGATCCGACCAATTTTTCTGGAAAACAAATGTTTAGAAATGTTTTATAATTTTTGTATAATCTAATCAACAACTCATCACCTAGAATTCAGGAATAACCCTCCTAGTCAGGTAGTTTAAGGAATAATTCAACAAAATATTAACTATATTAATTATTAATATTAATAAATAATACAAACAAAGATTGTTACCTATTTTCCTCCATTTGATAATTATGTGCTAGAGATGTTTCATATCTTATCTTTTCTCTTTTATTCTTCAAATAAACAAAAGCAAATAACAAAGCTGATAGTAACTGTAGACAAACTTCCATTAATTTGAACTTCTAAAAGAATATATCATATTTATATGAAGATAGAAACAAATTAGTATTGTTAGTTTTCTCTATATTATTGTTAGTTTTCTCTATATTATTGTTAGTTTTCTCTATATTATTGTTAGTTTTCTCTATATTATTGTTAGTTTATCAATAAAATAACTTTAAAAAGAACTTATTTACAGTATACTCTCCATAATGAGACTATACACTATCATTATTACAACTCTCACCCGAGCAGGGGTGAACGGAACTTTTTAGCGTGATCTAGGAAAATTGCAAATATGATATTAATATTTGAATATTTTATTTATACAATTACTAATACAAATCGCAAATTGCAGTTTCATCCACTCTGCTGAAATTGCTTATTAGAACAATAACTGCTAGGATTCAAAACACGCTGGAACACAACCAACCAGTAGAACAAGCTGGATTCAGAAGAAGTTTTTCAACAATGGACGAATCCTAACTATAAGAGAAATCATCTACATCTTTTTGTGATGTCACAGATGTCATGATGTCATGAGATGTCACAGCTACCGAAGCCAGTGTTTTCTGGTCTTTATCGATTTTACAAAAGCATATGACAGTGTAGAACATAATGCAATCTGGTCTACTATGGTATCCCAGACAATTAACAGAACATATATCAATCCTCTAAAAAATATCTACAACTATTCGGAAACTTTAGTTCGGCTCCCATCAGAAAATGCAAAATTTTCAGCAGGGGAATGTGACACGGCTGTCCGCTATCGTCACTACTTTTCAATGCAGTACTAGAAGAAATAAACCTCCACTGGGACAAATTTGGGATAAACGTCAATGGAAAGAATCTATCACATTTGAGGTACGCTGACAATATAGTATTGATTGCAAAAACGGCCACTTCAAAGCAACTTATGTTAAAATCAGCCCAACCCTGCTCAGCTGACTTAATCGCTCACTTTGCCCAGCCCAGCTGCCCATATCTCCAACGCAGAATGGAAAGAAGTATGCTAAATATCACTCTCATCTATAAGATACCAAATGAAGTTATCTGAAGATGTACTACACGAGGCCATGGAAAGGAAACTCAAATGGGCTGGAGGAATCGCAAACACACAAGAAGATCGATGGATCGAAATAATTCTAGTATGGCATCCAATGGAAAAGAAGAGAATTCCCGATCGCCAACATAAGCAATGGGCAGATGACTTGACCAAGCTCACAAAAAATTCTGGAAGAATTGCCAACACCTGAGCTACAATGGCAAGAAGTGAACCCGCTGAATACAAACAGCACATACAAAATCTCATATGCTAATGTGTTAACTGGAATAAATAATTGTAATTGCAACTAATATAATAGAATAATATTTGAACTACATATTTCAAAAAGAAAATATGAAGTTCCGCGTTCCGCAAACTTACACTTTTTCGCGCTGAACTTTTTGTGGAACTAAATTTGCCAAAAAGCGCGGAACTTTTGTGTTCTTTTTGGATTTGGTAGTGAAGACATTATTCAATAATATCAATAATTAATATAAACAAAGCCTCCAAATATTTATGTTCAATTTTTAATTTTCCCGCATCACGCCAAAAATGTTCCGCACACCCCTGTCCCCGAGTTAAAATAATATTTTCTTTATCTAATTGTTAGAAACAACTTCTAAGATAGTGTTGAGAAAGTTGATTAAAAGTAAAGTATTCTTTCAATTAATCTTCAACTACTATAATACCTACCACCAAATGTTGTTTGCTATTTGAGTTGACAACTGTAAACATATAGCCGCGCTCTTTTGAGGGTGGATAATAGGCTAGTATGTAAGAAAGAAACAGACCTAACAGTACCTAAAGTATATAATTATTTAAAAGAAAGGTGATGTTAATAATACAAGATAAAGATCTTACACAAGTTATAGAAGCCAACAGTCCCTTTGAACAAGTTTTGATTCTTTCTGAGGAGACCGGATAGATAGTGGCACAGATACGCTCTAAAGCAAGACACAAAACTGTAAGAACCTATAAACAAATGATTAATGTTAAAATAATTTATGTTTATTCGAAGAAATGAAGGCATCTAACAATATGATAGACGGTTAAAGATTGAATTACTTCTTTGCTTATAAAACACTAATAATTAATACAAACCTGACAACAGTCCACTGCAATATAAATAAAGATATAGTTATAGAGAAATTGATTGTTTAAAATACGAGAGCATGGGTCTTCAAAGGGATAAAGATACCTAAATAATGAACCATTAGTTGACTTAGAAGTCTAGGTTTAGAGAGAATACTGTATACTTATATATATTATTATCTTGAACATTTTCTGTTCTTGTTCACAACTGTATTATTGTCTAACTTACCTTATACTATCGAATAAATACATAAGAAATAGTATAAAGTTGGCCATAAGAGTGCACAGAAGGTGAATTAGAAATATAATACGAGCATTTCTGTGCACTAACCAACCAACATGCTGTAATTTATATTATTTAATCTCCCAATTGTTTATTACTGTCATATTTCAATTCAAACCAGGTACCCTCAGTTAGGTCGAGCTCGCTCGAAAAAATTGGTAATATGAGATTGGCTGTTTGTATTTTAATAAAGTTTTGTTACTCTTCTTAAAATGTTAACTATCATAGTAGCATGTGTTATTTTAACAATATTAAATAAACAAACCGTTTTAACTATTGATAGAATAACGAGAGTACATCCAATTCCACATATAAATGTTTTTATAATTCGTAGAATTATCAAAGGAAGTGAAGTAGCCAACTCTATGGAAGAAGGGCATTCATTCATTCTAAAATAGAATATTCATCTGTTTTTGTAAATCATTATAAAAATTATTTATTTTTTTGTCGAAATTCGCTATGGATGTTATAATATCCGAGTTAGTTTCATATTGTGCTAAAGCTATAGGTTTCAGAACATGATAACTACAAAAATGAAAGGTATTCGACAGCTTATTAGCATAATTAAAACAAATAAAACTCATGAAACATATTTAAAAGAAGGAAAAAGTAACATAACTTTGTAAACTTCAAATGAAACTGCCGGCGAACTTTTAATTATGATTAAATGAATGTGGTAAAACACGGGTACATATACCAAGCAGAGCAGCGTTTTAATTGTTTTATATAAAAAGGACATATACTAATAATAATAACATTCATAAAAAGGAAGTAAAATAAACGAACTTTGGAATGTTATCAAGAATTATTTGATTAGTCGCCATAGTCGACGGACAAATTGCTTGCAGGTAAAGGACTGCGAATATTGCGCTGGAGCGCTAATCCGTTTGGGTTTCAGTTTATTACACCTTAGTATCCGCGCTCCTTTGCAAAACCGTATACCCTTGCAAGCAATACATCCGTCGACTATAGCTTGCTTCAACAAATAGTTATAAATGGAATCATTGACAGGTTGGAAGCAGGCCAAATGAATATACTAAAATCTACTACAAAGGAGTTAATAAAACTCGTATTCTATAACTTTTTAATGAATAACACGAGGAAAAACTGTAAAATGATGCACCTTCTTAAACAAACTGTGTAACGTATTTCGCCTAGTGCTACTTTTAAATTTATAATAATGCAGTAATTTCCGTCTTTGAGCAGTCTATCAATTTGTATTTCCAGCGCTAACTAAGTTTGTATGTTAATTTAGTGAGTATAGAACAATGAGTATGTTAATATAATATTAGAAAAAGTAAACTGCTAGATGGTCACCCGATCGCTAACATTGCTGGCGACTTCGTCTTAAAAAGATTTCATTAGTAAAACGCTAACTCTACTTACAAGTATAAATTAACTCTTTAACAAACATTCATCTATCATGTTGAAAAACTTAAGAAAACCCAAATATTTTTATAACAAAATATTTGAGTTAAATAGTTCTATATAACAAAACAATAAAGACTCTGGTACAGCTCTATACAAGGACAAGTTTAATGTTTTTTTGCACTCATAATGGATACATTATTTCGAAATAACAAATGTATAATAAATATGTATTAAACCCCCACTTTGAAATAAAAAGTAGACAAAGAAAAGTTGTGTGGAAACATTGGTTATTGAGTCCTAAGCATTGGCTATAGCTCTATAATCTAAAGCAAATATTATACATGTTCTTTGGGATTCATGGTCTAAAGTGTTTGGCTAATTTATGAATAGAAACCAAGTCTGTTAAAAAATTTATTTATAAGAAGGGAATATCATTAATTAAATAATGTTTGAATTTAACAAAACAAGGTTTAGAAATCTCATTCTCGATACCTTCTTTTTACAAACGTTTATAGGCTAAACAAGTTAGTTAACCAGAAGAAATATAAGTTTGTTTAAAAAGTATTCCTTTAGGTTTATTTATGTTAAATCCCCACGATAGTAAACAATTAATATGTTAAATAACTGAATTCAATAAAAAAGACTGTTTTCGAGTCTGCGAAGTATCCGATGAGAAATGTCAGGTCCTTACTCAATTAGTCGTTGTACATATACATACTAACTCATATTAACAAACCTATATAAAACTGTTTATAATGATTTCACTAAGTTTAGCTAACAACATATCTAATCTAGATATTATTAATCGTTAAATTACTATTTTTCAGTTTTAAAAGGCAATTTTCGTAGCTAGAAATCACTGGTTTCAACTATAATTACAATACTTTTTGTATTCTCACGATACAAAATGCTTTTCTTACAAGGAAATACTTTCTTAAACTGTTATTTGTAACAACTTTTGTCATGAATTGAGCAACTATGAGCTCGTGATCTTGTAACAAGAAAAACGGGGATAAATGGGAATTCTCAGCAAAATGAGTTGAGTTCGGGAAAATTAATGCAAGAAATGACTGATTAAACAAAAAAAGAACAAAGAACTTTTTACAAAGCAAAATTTATGAATTGAATTACTTTTTGATTCCCCGATTTGATTCGAAACACAATTGAGTCTGGGGTATTCTATTCGCAAAAGAAAGTCTTTTGTTACAAAGAAAGAAAACAGACCGATTATCTTGTTTATTTGGCTTTCTAGTAAGGTGTAATGCCTAATACCTGAATTATTTAAGTGAAGAGCAGTTCATTCACTAGTTTATAAAACCAATTGCATATGTTGCTACTTTTAAAACAGATTTGGGTTTCTCTCATGATAATAAATGGGTAAAACAATGAGCATTGCATGAATTTGACTAGATATATACAGTGAATTAATACATAAAGTATTTATACTTTACAGTCTATTATCCATCTAATTGAACAACATAATAAATTATTAAGCACATTAAAACATAACAAAATATCGGACAAAATAAAAAATAGACTGAAATTTTAAAATTGCCCATTACTTTTGAAGCTGCGTCTGTGACGTGTTAAGGGCAGGGTTACGAGTGTTCCTGGGATTATTAAAAATAGGCCTGGAATTTAAATTAATTTTAAAAATAGCCAATTATTTCGAATTCAGCAAAATCAAATGCAGCAAAATAAGCCTAATGAAGTGCTTTAGTACTCTAGAGCTTAGGCTAAAGAGAAAAATAGAATTAGCCAACTATTTTATGAAAATTAACGAGGGAATTCTATATTTTCAGGAAAGCTAGCTCTCAAAACAAATGTATTGCAACTGGGGATTATATTTAGATACTTATTTAGTAGAAAAAATTTAGTTTTACAAATAAGTAAGCCTGAAAAAATGAACCGTACAAACCGTAGAAAGTGAGTTGCTAGGCGTCTAAATCAGGCAATGATTATTACACAGGGTAAATACTTCATTGACCTCTTTCTTTCTTATGTTCACTCCAATACAATCATCTTTCTTCAGTTAAAAAATTAAGTAATCAATATAATTCTGAAAATATTTTTTAAAATAAGAGGTATTCGTAGTAAAGTGTAGTGTTTCCATGAAATAACAGGTGTAATTAGAACGGATGCTTGAATTAGATAGAATCCTCCATTTTTAGACCTCCAAGGCAGTACTCTATTTTAATTATACATGCCTTTTGAACAAACGATTATGTAGTTCCGGGAAGAGTATAATACCAGGTCACCCAGGGCTGCCAAATGTGAGGACCCGGGCCGGCCCTCACTTTCGAAACCGATCAATAATGTTCCAAATTGTAAATTTTAGTAAAAAAGATAGGAATTTCGCAATAGTGGGGCCTAGCAGGGCCGGTCCGTGAATTTTGCAAAGACATCCCGTTCGAAGTTTTGACCTTAGGAAACTGAAATCTTCGTAAAACAATTTGGATCCATCAAAGAATTACAGTTTGTTAGTAAATTGAGAAAACATGCACCAGATTAGTATTCTAGACAGAATATGCAAAAATTATATACATTACCATCTGATATTTATAAACATAAAGAGATAATTTTTTATAACTAATGAGTATGGAAATAAGGTATGATAATTTATTCCTATTTAGCTATTGTGCATTAATTATCTTAAGAGATCATTGAGACTTGTCAATGTTTTACTTAAAAACACAATGTACTACTGTTAAATTGAAATGTTTTGGAAATGGTTTTGGCACAAGATTGTGGATAAGACTAGTACATATGGATAGACTCCTTGTGCAATCTTTGATTAAGAATCAATGATTTGCTTTCTTAAAGTATCATAAAACTCCTAGTCGTTCGATTGGTAAATATAACTAATAATTCAATACTTTATTAATATAATTTATTTCTTAGATAATTCTTTTAAGTTATGATCTACAACAAAAAAGTCAGCTGCATGTCTTCCTAGTAGGCCTTTCTCTCTATGTAACCCCTTACGACCAGATGCCTTCCAGCAATCATATTGCTCCAGAACATAACGATGAAACTCATGGAACATACCTTCGGGTAGGTCTTCCAGCTCGGCTCTCAAAATGTTATTATTAATAAGAATTCTACAATTTATTATTTATTATGTAATCGACTCCCCCCAAAAAAGAAATCTTTAAAGTGGAACATTCAGTTGGCATTTTAGTTGGTTTTCAAATGTTAATCATCCGGGAGACTCTTGTTGAACGTTTATACTTTAGGGTTTATACAATATTATTAATTTTCAGCCGTTTGTAAAGTACTTGGTAGAACATAAATGGTAAGCTCAAAATTAATAATAATTAATATTGATTGCTTGCCTAGTAAACCATCTTGCATCCGCTGTCTCATGTGGACATGCAATAACTTCTAACTCTTCTTCATTCTTTGGATGCATTGCACAAACAAAATATATATCGCCTACATTTGGCCATTGTGAGGCATTTACTTGTCTGTAATTAACAATTAATTTTATGAATTATTTTAAGGATTATAAGAATATTAGTCTACTTACTAATCAACAAAGGTCTTTTTAGTTTGCATAAATCATTATATAACATTTTAAGCTTATGAAGTAAGATTCTCCTGTGGTGTTAACCACTGGATTTTAAGTTTCAATAGTTCTAGAGAAGCAAATTAATTATGTTTTAGGAAAATAATAAAAATAATTTTAAATACGTCTGCCATGCTTTATTCTAGTTACTGTTTGTTTACAGTATACCAAAATTCTGCAAAATTAATGCTAAAAGAAGTTAATCTAGAACTCTCTGTAGTTTGTACACACATTCACAATTTGTTTAGCTTCCGTGACGATGTTTGAAAATACATAGAGAAATTACCTAAACAATAGAATCGAGTCAGCATCGGCCTTTATTCCTGTCTCTTCTCTAACTTCTCTCTCAGCAGTTTGGAAGACATTCTCACCTGGATCTGACAGACCACCCGGGAACTTCCAACCCAAATAAAACCTGAAGTAATAAAGTATTATTAGAGCAAATTGTTTATATAGTTCATGTTTCTGAATTAACAAAACTAACCCTTTCTTTTCTCTCATAAGTAGAATTCGCCCACGTTTGTCAACCACAAGACCACCCGCACCGATATTTGTATGAGCGTATCTTAAATAACAAATAAATGCCGTATTTACTTGTCAATAAAACAGATAAGCCCTTAATATATGAACGCAGTTGCCTCACATTCATCTAACTATGTTTCGTTAATTTTAAGTAGTTTTAGTATTCATAACACAGAAACCAATTGAACGTGTATTCTTATTTGTTGAATGCTACATAACCGATGGTATGAAAATACGTTAAATACACGAGATGGACATTACGAAAAACGAGCTTTTCGAGCCTAAGGGAGCTTGGTGAATAACTAGTGAGAAAATGTTCCGATTGATTCCAATTTTGGAGAAAATTTAGAACAAGTAGTGAGAACGTTTGTTCCAAAAAATGAAGTTGCTTTCTCAACAGGGAAGTCAGTTATTATGGAATATGCGTTTTTAGTCGTTTTTTTACCGAGCCGAGCCCAAATCGAACATTTTTCAATAACAAAGGTTCCTGCTGACCAATGTATTTTATTGTTTGTCACCATACCCCCAGTAACAGTTATAAATTCTTTCCAAAATTCTGATTAATCGATCATTTTTGCACCAGTAATTCACCAAAGCGTTTGGGCTCGAGAAGCTCGTTTTTAAAAATGTCCATCTCTATTAAATACTACTAACTTAGGTAAAGTACTTTCCGTCTTGGGTAACCATTTGCACATTTTTACATATTCTTCCTGAGCATGGTGAAATACAAATCCATTTGAAACCAGCATTGGTATAAAAATTGAGTCCTAAAATATTTATTTTCATCATGAAATCTTTATGAAGAGACTTCAAAACAACTTCCTGGTTTATCAAAATTTGAAAATTTTTGTGACCACTGAGCGGATCGAACGGTCGAAGGAATGTTTTAATAGTAAGTAGTAAGTAAAGAATGAGCCTAGTTATTGAAATGAATTAAAGAACAACTAAAGTTTTTATAGAAATTGTCATACCTTAATATCTACAGTAATCCAAATTCCTCGCTTCTTTTCGACCTCCCATTGTGTTAACGATTCTTTCAAACTGTCTTCGAAGGTACTTTTTACTTCTTTGCTGAGGGTTTTCGTTAAAATGGAAACTCCTCCATAAATATCTATCTTTCCAGTTAAAATCATTATTTTCTCTGAATTACAAACCTATAAAATTGAGCGTTGAAGCTGAACGAAACGAAATTCTTGTAATATAATAAATAGTCAGTCACAAGCAACATTTACACTAATTTGTAACATTAAAACAGCAAGAAAGTAATATATTAAAGACAATACAAACTATAGAAGAAGTATTTTAGGACAGAGAAAATCATTTAATCGCAATATTTCGCAAAAGACGGATATTAATGTGGTTGGAAAAGTGAATTTCGTAATGGGTATGACTATAATTAGTGAAACAGAGAAAGGTAAAAGTTGAAACTATAAACAATTTAAATAAATATAGAAAACTATAGCACAAGATATTACTAATTAACCAAAACTATAAATATATATATTATGTCTACTAAATCAATAAAATATTTGTGTCAAATTTTGTCGACGTAGGCGTTCTTATCGTCATAATTTATAAAGAAATAAACGAGTTCTATAAAATCGGAAAACTGACTAATTATTGAACTTTGTGCCGCATTTTATGCGCCCCGTAGTAATTTCTTATCCTCCATACGTGGAATTCCACGTGGCCCACAGTTTTACCT
>JAQGAV010003607.1:0-12080 GCA_034691345.1 Phasmarhabditis papillosa | reverse complement strand
CACTGCGGGATAACTACTCACAGCGCGTGCAGTCTAGGTTTTAAAACAGACTATACTCACTTCTTTTGTTTAAATAAGGCCGAAATAGGTTGTTACGCTGTTTATTTTGATCTTTCATGTACAATGTTTGCAGACTTCAAGCACTATTATTATGTTCGTAAATGTGCTCTGCCTCAGCTGCGCTTTTGGCCTCATTTGGTCATCTATCTTGATGCACCAGTTAACAAGTGTCTACAAAATATTCGGCAGAGAGGACATGTAGGTCTGGTTGCATGATTTTTCCTATATTTAATTTAAGGCCTCGGAAATTGCTGCTGTTGATGAAACTTACCTGAAAACCATCGAGGAATCGTACAAAGATTCTTTGAAAGAATACAGGTCCACACTATTGGAAAATTCTGGTTTTTACAATTTATTTCTTCAGAGTTCATTCGAAGATTCTTGCCTATGATTGGACGAATCCTGGAGATACCGATGCTGTGGTTCGTTTTCCTTTTTTTCGAAATGCAGAAAAACATTTTTATCAACGGTTTGCATCACACAGGGATAATGTTCGGTTAAACTACTAATTAGATTTTAATACTAGCACATTTTCAACGTCTTCATGCTATCTTTCAGGTTGAAGATGTAGAAAGAGTTGATCTCGACTTCTTTGAGTGGCACAGTGGCGATGTTTTAGAAGAATGGTTTACTTTAGTGGACGAAGTTGGCTGGGGAGGCTGGAGGCAACAGTAATTACCGTATTAAGCAACCCATGTTGCATATTATGTTTTAGTGTCACCAGCAAGCATGACGCTCGCATGCTAGCCTTTGACGGAATTCTCACCCATGAGGTTGGAGAACTCTACACAAATCCTCGTGACACTGGCCACTTCCTTCATGTAATGAGAAAAGAGGTATCAGTTTGATTCTTTCAATCTATGTAAAAATTATGTTTCCCGGTTTTGAAATCTCGTAACGGTTATGGATATATCAAACACTTGGGAGATCACCCCACAGGAATGAACAATTGGAGAACTGGACATCATCTCCCTGAGCCATGGTTAGTTCTTTTAGATCTTGACAAACATATATTCACGTTTGAGGTACGATTATTATCACAAGGAGGCTTATTATGATGACTTGACCTCACATGAAACTGGTCTTGACTTGCACTCCGATTCCTACGACCCTGATTATGTTCACCATCATCATTAAATAGTTATAGATAGTATTGTTTAAATAAAAGTAGGCATGCTGACAGTGTGTCCCTATCAGTGCATTAAAATTGATGCTAATATTGCTATGTATAAATGTAATTTTTGTTTGCTGGGTTGCGTATTCCGGAAGTATTTCTAGACTGTGTTTCTATAATATAATGTTCGAAATTCTATTTAAAAATATGAGTTGCTTGGTTATTTTTTTTTCTATTGTTCCAAATGATATGATGTGGTAAAAGTTGCCAATATTTTCATATCGGAAAGTGATTCTGATTAATATGTGGTGGGAAGCTATGCTAACAAGTTTACTCCATGCCTGTCACGTTAGTACTTATGATGGTTGACCATTATTGATTATAGAGAAACAGGGGCAGTGAGCTAGACGGGGAGAAATAGTGTACTATTGTGATAGTGCATGAAATAGCGTGTAAAATATTGAGGTGGACAACGATAATACCTCTGAAGAAATAGCAAGTGCTTTTGGAGGGTTCTTATAACAGGGGTTGTCCCATAGACGCAGATAGCGAAAGGAGCGTTTAGCAGCACTAATCCAGCAAGCACGCAGACGCGTTAGCATGTAACGAGACATTGGGAAAAAGTGAGATACTTTGGTAGGGCTATATATTCATCTGTGAAGCGAGTTGTGCCTTCAGCTGATACTTACGTAATTACAATTTACCATATGTATTTGTTCTAACTTAGATTTTAAAAGTTCTATATTAACCATTTATCATTACAGTATATCAGAGTGAATGCAGGCAGAGACACGATGGATAAGTTTTTGCTACAGCCGTATAACAAGGTTTACAATGTTAAACATAGTTTAGTCAAAAGTGTGTTTAGCTTGTTGGTCCTACCGGTGAGCAGCTTGCACCTGGAGCCGTGCCTCATCAGCCTGTCTTAACTCCAGGTATTGCACCTTCGTTACAAGGACAACAGTTAAGCAATATGGTTGCTGCTATGCAAAAGGTATGACAAGAATAATAACCTTACATATATATATATACAATACCGTCAATGCAGGTTCACGCCAACGTCACTTCGAATTATCTTCAGCAAGCGGTGGCTGTATCTCAATCTCCTGGTCAACCTAATTCTGTGGATTGTTCGGGTATTTATTCTGACATAATATACTTCAGAAGATGTGTTACCCATTGTAACTGATCGTTTAGCTATCACCGAACTTGCTCATCGAGAATATCAGGCGGGCGATTATGCTGCTGCTGAACGACACTGTTTGTTAATATATCAGGTAGCATCTTAGATAAGTGAATTTCGAAGTAACTACCAGAAAACAGAACCGTCCAAACGGACTATTTTGAAGGCAATTGCAAAATGTCAAGTTTAAAATAGTTCTGTTTTCGCAATTTCTGTTTTTGGGAGTCCCTTTTATTTAGAAATTTGTCACATTCTACATGCGAAAATTTGCAAGCCTATTTCAATTATGGATATAATACTGAATCCATTCTTCAGCAATGTAATTTCAGGCAGATGCAAACAACGTTGGCGTTCTTTTATTACTTTCTTCGATTCACTTTCAATTGAAAAACTTGGAAAAGTAAGGAGCGCGGTTCACCCGCCTTTCATTTGTATTTTTTCTATTGCAGGTCCAAGATGTATTCGACATTGGCAATTAAAGCAAACCCAATGTGTGCGGAAGCATATAGTAACCTAGGAAATGTATTTAAAGAGCGGAATGAACTTGCTGAAGCCCTGGAAAACTATAAATATGCTGTACGGTTAAAGGTAATCACTTGTTCGGTTCTATTTAGGTATATTTTTAGCCTGATTTCATTGATGGTTATATTAACCTGGCAGCCGCATTGGTGGCAGTTGGTGATCTTGATCAGGCTGTGACCGCTTATCTAAACGCGCTTCAGTTTAATCCGGTTTGTTTATTTTATAATATTCACAACATGAACACTGTTAGGATCTCTATTGTGTGAGAAGCGACCTGGGCAACTTACTTAAGGCGATGGGAAGATTGGAAGAAGCCAAGGTGTGTATCTTACAATTGTAAAAATTATTATTGTAATCTGTTTTAGGTCTGTTACTTGAAGGCAATCGAAACACAACCTCAATTTGCTGTTGCCTGGTCTAACTTGGGATGCGTATTTAACACCCAGGGTGAAATATGGTTAGCTATCCATCACTTTGAAAAGGTATACTATCATTCTAACTATATTATAAACTATCCTTGTTCCAGGCAGTTCACTTGGACCCAAATTTCATTGATGCCTATATTAATCTAGGAAATGTCCTAAAGGAAGCTAGAATATTTGATCGGTTTGATTATATTTGTTACTATTCTTATTTGTATTTTAGAGCTGTTGCTGCATATCTCCGAGCTTTAAATCTAGCACCAAATCACGCAGTTGTACATGGAAATTTAGCTTGCGTTTATTATGAACAAGGGTATATTTTATAAAATATACTGTTAGATATTCTTACTTTAGTTTAATTGATCTGGCTATCGATACGTATCGTCGTGCTATTGAATTGCAACCTAATTTTCCCGATGCATATTGTAATCTGGCAAATGCTTTAAAAGAAAAAGGAATGGTTTCTGAAGCCGAATCAGCTTACATGACTGCTTTACAAGTACGTTAAAACATTTATTTTCTACAATTGTTTGTTTTCTAGTTATGTCCCACTCATGCTGATTCTCAGAATAATCTCGCCAATATAAAACGCGAACAGGGAAATATCGAAGAGGCTACGAGGCTGTATATCAAAGCGCTAGAGGTTAGAGAGCTGCGCTGATCTGACTCACCGTTTTTTAGATTTATCCCGAATTTGCTGCCGCTCATAGCAATTTGGCTTCAATTCTTCAACAGCAAGGGAAACTGCAGGATGCTATCAACCACTATAGGGTATGTTCATGACCGTCAATTAAATTATGGATCAATTTTTCAGGAAGCAATAAGGATAGCTCCGACATTTGCCGATGCTTATTCCAATATGGGAAATACATTGAAGGAAATGGGGGATTCTGCCAATGCTCTTCAGTGTTATACGCGCGCTATTCAGATTAACCCTGCATTTGCGGACGCACATAGTAATCTCGCTAGCATACATAAGGTTTTTTTTTTCTTTTTCATATATTTACTTTGTTTATTTTAGGATCTGGGAAATATACCCGATGCTATAACTTCGTACACGACTGCTTTAAAATTGAAATCCGATTTTCCTGATGCATTTTGCAATCTAGCACACTGCTTACAAATTATTTGTGATTGGACGGACTACGATAATAGGTAATAGGTAACCGTGGTTGATATTTACACATCTATTTTTATTCAGAATGAAACGTCTTGTTGCAATTGTTGATGATCAGTTGAATAAGAAACGTCTTCCTTCCGTTCATCCTCACCACTCCATGTTGTATCCATTAACACATCAAACTAGAATCGCTATTGCGGGAAAACATGCTCAGTTGTGTAAGGAGAAGGTGATTATATTATATATAGCTTGTTTTTTTAATATCTTACTGACAAACTTAGGTTGCCCTGCTCAAGCATGATCCCTTTTCTTATCCTGACCGCAATTCCTTAAAAGGACACGGAAAGCGTTTAAAAATTGGATATGTTTCATCGGACTTCGGCAACCATCCAACCAGTCATCTAATGCAATCAATACCGGGAATGCATAATCGCAGTCGCGTAGAGGTAAATTTCAATTCAAGTACCTTAGTATTACAGTATGCAATTTATAGGTTTTTTGTTACGCACTTTCCCCCAATGACGGAACAAACTTCAGACAGAAGCTTATGAATGAATCGGAACATTTTGTTGATTTGTCACAGGTGTGTTGTCGCTATTACATCTTTTGTAGATCTTTTTTGAGATTCACTGCTATGGAAAGGCTGCTGATCGCATAGTCCAAGATGGGATCCACATTTTGATCAATATGAACGGCTATACCAAGGGTGCCAGAAATGAGATATTTGCACTGCGAGCGGCGCCTATTCAGGTTATTTTAATATTTTAATCTGTTTGATCGTTATTTTCAGGTTATGTGGCTTGGTTATCCTGGAACATCTGGTGCAGATTTCATGGACTATATTGTTACTGATGCTGTTACATCACCGTTAAGGCTGGCTTACGCATATAGTGAAAAATTAGCGTACATGCCGCACACTTTCTTTATTGGGGATCATGCACAGATGCTAACTCACTTGGCGAACAAGGCATTGCTCAAGGTTTGAGAACCTATGTACTCTACATAGTTTATAATTTTTTAGGATAAACAGGATACAGCCGTTGGTGAAACAGTTACTTTGGTCAATGCCGCTGATCTTGGGCCTCTACTTAGCAAAGTTGATGTAACACCCTTTGTTCGTGAAGCTGAGGTCGTTCATGGTCCTGGCAAAGAAAAAAAAATAACTGAGGTTGTTGTTCCCGTAGTTGAGGTTGGTTTTCTTTCGTGGATGATTCGGGTCAATGGTGCCATTTCAGGTGCCAACAACTGAACCACTCAAGGAGATGGTTGGCAGCGGTATGATGGCAACCAGTGTTATCGAAGGTGTGAATGTACAGAATGGATTGATGCAAGTCGGGGTTTGTCCCTGACTTAGTCCGTTGTTACATTATTTTTAGACCCACCACAAGGCTGCGACGGGCGAAGAAGTTCCACAGTCGGTACTGCTTACTAGCCGACAACAATATTGTTTGCCAAAGGATGCAATTGTTTACTGCAATTTCAACCAACTTTATAAAATTGATCCATCAACCCTCGAAATGTGGATTGAAATCTTGCAGAGGGTTCATAATATTGGTCGCCTTCTTTATTCGGATATTTCCAGGTTCCTAACAGCGTTTTATGGCTCTTGCGTTTTCCCTACCATGGTGAATCTCACGTTCAGAAATACGTACTGGAAAGAGGAATCGATCCTAAGAGAATCGTATTCAGCAATGTAGCCGCAAAGGTGGGATCCCTTTAAGAAACATTATTAAGGGTTTGCAGGAGGAACATGTTCGCCGAGGACAGTTAGCCGATGTCTGTCTCGACACACCTCTTTGCAATGGTCACACTACAGGAATGGATATTCTATGGACTGGTACCCCGATGATTACCATGCCATGTAGGTGTACTCTAAGGGTATCACGCTAAAGTGCATCTTTTAGTGGAAACTCTTGCATCCAGGGTTGCCTCGTCACAGTTGTTTGCTCTTGGGGTTCCTGAATTGGTTGCCAGAAGCCGCGAGGAGTACGTGGGCATTGCTGTAAAGCTGGGAACTGAACCTGATTAGTTAGTTATATGTTGAATTAAATTATTCCTGGTATTATTTAGTTTATCAAACATTCGAGCTAAAGTGCTTCAAGCTCGCACAACGTCTACTCTGTTTAATGTTAAGCAGTACTGTTCGGATATGGAAGATCTTTTGTATAAGGTAAGGAGTATATGCGCCTTTGCTTAATGCATGTTTTCAGATGTGGAAACGGTATGAGGACAGTCAACCGCTTGACCATATTTATGGTGAAACCCCTCAAATCGATTTTTAAACCCCAAAATTACATTTTTTGTTGAATTCATTCCAATGTTTATATAATATGTGTAAAATACAAGGGGGTGCGTCAAATACTTACATATTAATCACCTAGACTGCGGCTTCAATCCATGCGTACCCTATTGTATTTATCCTTATTTTGAATTTCATATGACCTATATTAGGTTTTGTTTTTGTTATTCGTATTATTGCGTTTTTCTACTGCATCAGTAGTTCTAACTCTATGGACTGTGTGATTGAGTGCTATGACCACTCATTAGGCCTGATATGTCATTATAGCTAATTTAGTTGTTTTGCTGTCTTGGTGTATTATTTTCTGGGATAGTTAAATTTGTCCGTTGTCAATATTTTTATCCATTTTTTGTAAAACCTTTGTGCATGTATATTACGCTTCTTTTATTTTTTTCTTGATAGCAAGACTATTAAATCCGTTTCAAACCATAATAGAATTTTTAGTATGTACGATGGGGTAACAGAAGTATTCTAAGGTATAGATAGCCCCAATCGTGGAACAGATTACCATATTCGCATTTTAAAAATCAGTCTACTAATTTAGACTGATTCGCCAGACTATTTACTTCCAATAAGTTGGTTCATACCACAATAAGCTATATGAGCTTTTTCGGATCAGTTTCTGGGTTCAAGCTGATATTGAGGCAGTTAAATAACTTGGGAAATTTTTAATCCCCTCTTGGGGTGGCCCGGTTCTCCCGGGCACTGACAGTGTTTGTAGGGAAAACGGAATACGTAAGTATTAGACCTTTTAACCCGAACCAACTGTAAAAAATTTCTCACCTTACCATCAGGCAAAAGTGGGGGCCCGGGCCGGCCCCGATTTTCATACATTACAAAAATATTAATAAAAATGTTGAGAATAAAGACAAAAAGTGTTTCGGGTAATCGAACTATACAAGAAAATAACATTAGATGCATTAGTTAAAAGTTTTAACTACTTTTGCAACTTTTGCAAGTGGACTTTAGACTTACAAATTTTTTCGCTATCTGATTTAGCCTTATTCAACATTAAATCCAATCCACGCAAAGCTATATTGGCCTAAAAAACACACCAACAATTTCAACATTGAATACATACCTTAGACATTATTTTCTCAAACCAGCTGGGATCCGTTGTATCTACATTTGCTTCTCCTAGGTGGCTCATCAGTATGGATACCAATTCGCGTTCCTCCTCAGTTACTGATCTGAGGCTCCGATGCTGAGGTTCGGCAACAAATCTGTGATTAAAAATACAGTATAGTGTCATAACAATTAAAATTACCCGTGGCTTACTAAATTCTTCCTGCTTGTCGTTCTGCGCTCGGGTATATCTGAAATTCTTCAATTGACATTTGAAATGATTATGCAAAATTGTATTTTAATTAGATGAGCTAGCGTGAACTAGTCTATAAAGAAGGTACATGCGTCGATCGCAGTAAAAAAATTTTCCAGACGATTTTGAACCATAAAGGGGTACTATTATAAAAAAAGCTCACCGGTAGCTGCATCCATCGTTAAATGCTTTTTCTCAACATCAGTATTTCTCTTCCTAGATTACAATTCACTTAATTATAATACGATAAACTACCTTTTCCTTGTATGGGAACCACAAATTGGGGAAGGATTAAAATTGGTAACATCAGCTGAAGAACAATCAATTGTATTAATGTTATTACAACTTACAAATAGTATCTTTAAAACTTCTACTGACGACCTTCGAGGTAGTATTATCACTAAAAGAGAGCATTAAACCACAGAAAACAAGACAACCGACATTGCAGGAAAATCGCCAACTCTGACTTCATCCGGTACCATGTCGTGAATCAACGATGCCAGGTCATCGCCAGTCATAGTTTGATAACACTCCTTTTTCAATACTCTAAATGATGTATGTTGTTTGAATTCACATAAAATCCTACACTGTTTGCTCCGTTTGTTCATGGGATGGAGAAGTTGCAGAAATCAGCGTCGTGAACTCCGGATTCCAATTACGAATGATTTTTTCCAAAGAAGAGCTGTGGTATACATTTACAGGTAAACCAGTATGACCGGCATCCATTTTACCTAACGAATAAGTGATAAAATATTGTGAAAATATATAACAACCAATCGTCGGCTTCTTGAGATACTGGGCGTCATGCTTCAATTATAAGGTTAGTAAGACTAGCAATGAAAGGCAAACCTTGGTATTATCGGCTTCCGCGTTTTTATCAGATCTTGTGGACGGTATATCATGCTGAAAATAATTTATATGATATTAACCTATATAATACTCACTAATGATGAACACATGCGGGATTGCGTCCGTTTTGGAATCGGAGGTGCTGCAAATGCGAATCTCATCCTGGAAGGGGTAATCAGAAATGACAAATATAATACAATGTATACCTGATTTTGATTAGACCAACTTTTAATATAACTAAAGTCCCCGCTACATGAAGTTTGTTCCGTAATGAAGGGAGCAACTAGCTACAACAAGAGCCATATATATATTAGATTTTGATATATGCCGGAATATCAATCGATTTATATTAATCAGTAACCATATAGATTTGTATTAGCAGATCCCGATAAAATTTATAGATGGGTCCCGCGTCGGTTTCATTGTGCGGTTGCAGTCCTTTACACAAAGCGATGGCTCTAAATATTGTGTTGAGTGAGGAATAGTTACTTATAATATTTGTTCTTCTTGTATGCATCTCATTTGTTGTCAATCTAATTATGAATTTTCAGGATGTTGAATCGTACATTCCTGTCTGTTGCTCGTGGTGTCTACGGCCGTAGAGCTCTCCACAAAGGAACCGACTCTACTCCTCCGCTCCGTTACACCAGTGGACCAGAAAAAGTAAGTACTCTCATGCTTTGTTTTGAACATATTGTTTCAGGTTGCATTGTATGCCATGATTGCATTTGGGTTCCTTTCCTATCCAACATACGTTATGCTCAACCTTGACAACCTCCGTCCTAAGGTATGTTCGCTTCGTTTTAAGTATAATATGGCTTTTCGTAAGTTGCTCTATACGATATTACATTAATATATTGTACCCATAGACATATCGTTGGGCTGTATGAATTAGATGTTTAAACCGTGTTCTTACAATTCATCAACCACTTCCGGAGTAGCTACCTAGAAATTTTTTTTTTTTGGTGCAGTAAGCGCAAAAGGTCTTTCGCAGTTTAAAATTTTTTAAGTGGAATTATTTTCGACTTGTTAGAAAATAGATAGCAACTCGCAGGTATACCCAAGATTCTTGAGTATTGGAGAAATTACGGTTAATCTTTGTTTTTTTCTCATAGGAATATGGCATTTTGCCTCTTACCAGGAATATGGGAAGATTTAAATGTTGGCTAGATTACCTTTTCCTCCCCGATCACAGTGGGTTCAAATAGTCATTCTCGTCCTGCCGCAATTTTGGCTGAAAAGTGGACAGAGAATGGATAATTGGGTCCCGACACGAGAACAATTTTGGTTAAGACAGTTTTTTACCTTATTTATGATCTTTTTGTTCTATTTTTTTCACTATAAAATGGATCTAGTGGCACGTGTCATCGCTGAAAAAATAATATAGGAGAAAATACAACGTCTATCGCTTAATCTGGAACCCCAAAATATGCCATTGCGGGTAAAAGCACACTCGCAGTCTTTGGCAGCGCGCCGGATAGGATCATCCAGCCCGCAGTGCGATGCCGAAAACAGAGCTATGTATTTTTAGAACGTTATTTCTGTTCTGTTTCATATTTGTCATATTTCAGGCCGACAACGCTTTAAGTGAGGAAGTTCAAGCTCAAATCGACGAAATCAGAGCTTCTCGCAAATAGATAGAAAGTCAATAAATAAGTTTTTAGTGAGATTTTTTCTTTGTTTCGGTGGACTTGGATATTTGGTGGCGGTATGGAACACCAATTACGGTTTTATAGTTGTCAAATGTAAACTGCCTAATGTGTCACCCATATTTTACGTGACTACTTAAATTTTTGTGGTGATTGGATGGTTTAACGTTCCTGTCGATATATTGGGATAACATTCTTAGAACTTGTCCATGGCCACTATGTATCCGAATTGACTTTGCTTAAGCGTAGATACTCCTTTGCTAATTCTTTCATGAACTTTGTCAATCGGTTTAACATTCTGCGAATAGTGTTTCTAGTATATAAGTAGTTATTTTACCCATTCCATCAAAATGGTGAGGGCGTGCAAGTTCAATTGAAAAATCGAAGTCGTTCCATTGTATTGTTGACCTCTTTTTGACTCGTGCAACACTTGCAGTAATGGTTTCAACGGCAGCGAATTCAATCTGTCCCTGTTCAGTACAACTTCTTCATGAAATACGGAATTTCTAGTCTATATAATTTGTTATTGTAATGTGAACTACAACTTTCCTACAGGATGCATACATTACTTTTTATTTGTTAATGCTGGTACCTTTTATACGCCAATGTTCCCGTGCTATTTTAAAACTGCTCATGGCATTGAAGTATCTAATCAAAAAAAAATCCAATAAATAACGCTTGATAAGTTAAAGCATGCCCGTACTTTACGGTATAAAAACAAAAGTGTGTTCTATTTCATCATTACTTTGTATTGTTCTCCATCGCGAGAACGTCTTTTCAAACGCATATATTACTTTACTTTTATACCACCAATCGTACCTTTTCAAAAAAGTTGTTTTTTTGTGTCTAACTATAAGTTTAATATTGGTTACATTTCACAGGTCAATACTTCAACATTTCGTTAGATTCCAGAAAAATCAGATATTTATCACTTTATTTTCAAAAATGGATATATGCTGTATTTTCTGAAATTCGTGTTTTGCTTAATTATGCTGTAAATGTATATTCCATTCAATCAGAATAAGTTCCCCCAGTGGTTTTATCTCCTTTGAATTGTATGTTGCAAAATTTTGCTAAATTATCAAATGGTCTGGTTCTTTTCTTAAACCATCAGGTTATCTTCTTTTTTATCAGCCTTGTCTTTCAAAACAGTTAGTGCCACAAGCAAACAGTTAATTTGGTTCTGCATCACCATATTTATAAAGTTTCGCAATAATAAAAGGAACCACTTTGTTCACTCACATTTCGTATACTCGTTTTGTTTAATCTTATGCTTATTAATATATAACTAATATTTAAAGAACAATGAAATTGATTATCGAGGATAACTGCGCTGGTGTGTGTGAGTTCGCAGCCCGATATGTTGCTAAGCAAATCAATTCACATGCATGTTCGCCCGAGAAACTTTTCGTGCTAGGACTACCAACAGGTAACGAAAAATATGATGTTGAGACTACCTTAGCAGTAGAGATGGGCGGCTCGGCTCGGCTCGCTCGCGAACGAATCTGTGCGTGTGCCGAGCCGATCTTTCGCTAAACGGGGCG
>JAQGAV010003606.1:0-12086 GCA_034691345.1 Phasmarhabditis papillosa | reverse complement strand
CCAATTTCTCAATCTGATTCCCTTGTAGATCGAGTTGTTGTAAATGAGCCACCGGACCCAGAGAGTTTGGTGAAATAATCGATATTCTGTTGTATGAAAGAGAAAGTTGTCGGAGAGCCGGTAACGATTGTAGGTGGTCCCTAAACGAAGGAGGGTTACTGTAACTACTTTTCGGTAAAGAAGATGGTTACTATAGCTAGATAGTCTTTTAAAACTAACCCAATCTTGTTGATCTGATTCTTCGAAAAGTCCGCTATGATTAGTTGAGCGGCTTGGCACGAGGAGTCGGTCTTCAATGAGGATATAGCGTTTGAAGACACATTCAAAACCTGGAAAATTGAATAATTAAAGAATTTCAAGAAAATTTGAGATTCATGGAAATCTTATGTAGTCTCTATCAAGTGGCAGGTTTCCATCGCAGTATCCGGAGAATAGGGTTAAATTAAAGTGAATACACTTCTGAGGACAACGCGCCCCATTTCACATTCATTTTAAATCATTTTTTATGACACCGCTTCTCCCCTGTGGCCGTAATATAGAAACGCCCGGGCAGTTTTTAGCATGCCCGGCAACAATTCTCAACTGCTCGGGCACCCACCCGGGCGTTTCTATACTACGGGCAAAGGTACTGGCGCTGTCAATCTTGTTCTTGATAAATACTATAAGACTCGTATAAATTCAAATGTCCTTTTGAATCCAACATTCTCAAAAACCAGAAATCTCTGTCCCCGGAAGAGTCCCCCCCTCCTGTTCAAATTCGCAATTAAAATTATTTGTTTGTTGTTTTTGGTGGTGGACCAGTGTGGCTTAATTGAAGGCTCCATATCGCGCGGCTTTTGAAGTCCACAAAAATATAAAGGAGGACCACCAGCATGCTTAATTAGTACATTCAATGAATATTGTGGCATGAATCCCCCCTTGCTACGGCTTACGGATGACTGGGTCCCGCAACGCGACGATCTCTTTACCCGACCCGGCAGTCCTTTAATACCTTTTGTTAGTATTGGTAGTTAGCTGGTAGTAGTCAAGGTTACAATCAATTAATTACTCCCCGATAAATGTTGTTATAACATTTGTTAACTATATTGACATATGGTAAATGGTCGGTTCAAGGACTGCACCCATCCGGATTTTATGGTCCCGAGACGATTTCGTTGGAAAAGATAGCTGCAACGGCAATTATTGGGCAATATAATTGTCAACCCCCAGGAATAACTCGCTGAGTAGTAACGCGGTAAACTAAGCGCGACTTTAATAATAGGTTCAGTTACTTAGAAAGTTAGTATAATTTTTGTTTTATTTCAAAGCCTGGAAATAACTTATAACCGGGTTTCAACAGAAGTCTGGGTTCGCGCTATAATTGATAAACACTCGGACACGGGACAGAATTCCGTATTCGAGCCCTCAAACTGCTTCCGACTATAGAAATTTAGCTGTATTTCATTTTAAATGATTTAAAGGTCTGTTCTATCGGCGCCATGTCATTTAAAGGACTGCAGATGTCCAGGACGAGCGGCGCATTCATAATAAGTCATTTGAACCACCGGAAACGATATAACTGTCACGGCAGAACAAGTAGAATTATGGGTCTCGAGTGGAAAAGGAAACAGCGAATTCGAAAGCCAATAAATTAGGCGCAATTAGGAGGAATTCAAAAATGTAGGATTTCCGGAATTTCAAATTATAGCTTTTTCAGCTTCACTACGGCGGACTTCAGAAAACTTTTGAAGAAAGCCCCTAGGGCCCTCAATCCACCGATTTTCTATATATTTATATAGAACACCGCTGCCCCCTAGGACATTGCGTAAAAACCTACTCTTCATACAATCTATGAATCCTATTCTTCCCAATTCTTACCTGTAGGTTCTTCAGGACACAAAAAGTATCACTAGGCAATCTCTCTATCCCAGAATCGGTAATTCTTAACTTCTCAAGTCTAGCAAGCGATGTTAAGGAACCTTCTCGAAGGGTTAACGAAGGTCCGTTGTGAGAAACCTAGAAGATCAATAAGAGTAAAATAACTTAAATCATCAATCAATAACAACAATAACCGGAGTAGAGCTTACCTTATCCAGAACTAAAGTTCTGAGTGAGGAGAGAGGCTTGAAGAACTCGGTAAGGTCCGCAAGACGACATCCCTGAAAATAAGATGTTTGTAAACACAGTGTAAGTCAAGCTGTAGTTTTTGGTTAACGTTTGGAAAATTTAATACGAATGGATTGGTTTTGTGTTTAGTTATTTTGTTTAAGATCGTCTTGGATCGTCTGGTTTGACTGGGCTTCGAACCCGCAAGTTCCAATAACGATATTAATTCCTATTACGAGATTGAAGTACCCAGCATTTTTTTGTAAACACCGTGCACCACCACTCTCGTCTGTTCCCCTTAAATACGCTCTAATTCGATCATTTAGTCCTTTAATATGGATATAATCTTGCATCTTAACACACGCTAACATATGCATTCGTCAGCTGGCCGGGATGAGCCCTCCAGGGGCCGAAGAGCGGCTAGTAAGCGGCGAGTAGTGGCCAGAACGAGGCCAGTTGGGGTGAACCGTCTGTCCCAAGAAATTCAAAACGATTAATGAAAAGCCATATTTGAAATATAATTGCTTAGAATAAATTGTTTATGGAAGGTTTTTGGATTGTTATAACTATTTATTACCCTAAATTACGTATTGAGAATTACGTGAGTGCAAAAATGCCAGTACGCAATACCAAAAATACGCAGAAACTTGAAAAATACAAGAAATCTCATAATCTTAGCGGCAGATATTTCTGTATTTTTAATTAATAGCCCGGAATAAATCTCGATAATCTGCATGTAAATCCGTTAAATACTGCGTTTTCTCGCTTTTTTGCGCTTCCGCTGCGAATTTGCTGATCCTGTAATTAGAGGACGCATAAGCTGCTTACGCAACCGCCAACTACCGACCAAATAACCGCAAGAACGTCGCCAGAACGCAGCAAATTGGTAGAATTCAGGAATTTATGGTTTAATGTTTCTTTTTACAGCATATATTTCAAATTGGCATAATTATGTTAGCGGTGTTGTAAAATGTTGCTGCTTTTCAAAGACTGTAGTGATTAAATCAACAAGATCTTTTCTAACACCCCAAGGTATTAGCTGAAACCTATCATGTAACTGTTACATTTTACCGGAATAGACGGGCCACTCCAGGATACCATAAGATCTATTCAATATTCCATGCATTTAGCACTTGCGCAACTGTTGCTGCGGTCGTAAATTAGCTGTAGCGTACGCAACAAATCCAGCAGACGGAAAATAGTCTGACCACACGGCGTTTACAAGCGTAAACTCTGGCTATTGTGTTGTATATAAATCAAAATTGAGTGTTATATACATGAATACATGTGCAACTCACGAACAATTTCAACACTTGAAACAAAATTAGCAGAATTTCCAACGAAATCAATTTTTGTCAATAAAACTAGTGATCCCGGGTAATATTATTAAAATTAGAGCAATCGACCTGGGTGATTTCATTGTTTCGAAAGTTTTCAATAAATAAGTTGGGTTCAGGTAAAAAATCGATATTTTGCTTGTATTTAGGATAATCCCATCCTAGGTTTGGTATCCGGTATGCATTGTTTAGCGTGTTGCGCAATCTTGATTTTATCTTGTTAAGAACTTGTTAAATACTTATAAAGGCCAATGATATAGGTCTAATAAACAAAATAAAGGACTGGACTGTTCCGGAAATAGGAAAATTTAAAGGACTACTGCAAAAGGAATGAAGTCCTATACAGTGTTACTTGTGTGATTGAAGAATGCTTTGTTTTTCGCGCGAAAAACCAATTAATTGAAAGTAAAATATAATAAATTACATATAAAAATGAATGAATTAGCTAAAAAGGCGCACAAACCTGGATTCTCAGATTCTGAACAGCGTTTCCTTCTGGAAACAGGTCGTGGGGTACTGTGAAATCGTTGCAGGATATCTTCACATTTCGTATTAGCGTAGAGTTGGCCAATGAGACCGGCCCGGTAGCGGCAGACCATTCGCAATTGGCAAGTAATCCGCCATTTGTGCTCAATGGATCTGCGACACATTCACAGCTAAAAAATCGATAATTGCTTACAATTACTAATGGTTTTGTAGTTATCAATCATTTTAATGGTATTATATTGACGGTTTTGTAATTATCCCCTCAAAATAGGGCTACAATCGGGCGATACAAGTTCAATTAAGAATATAGGGTCTGAGTCCATTTCATACCCGAAATTATAGTCTGATTCGAGAGTAATAATGTAGTGTTAAAAAATGAATTTCAATGAGAAAAGAACAAAAATATACACTACATTATTCATCTTCAATCACACTATAGCTAATTTTTACATTGTAAAAGAAACTTTGGTTCTAAATACGATACTTATTGTCAGGCCTGACTGGCTATATAATTTAAAAAAATAACCAAATACTCGGCAAATTAGTAAATTTTGAAATTAACTAATTTGTAAACTGATAACTTATTGACTGACTAATTTATATTGTTAAACAAATGTTATAACTATTATAGAATGGAGAAGTAAACAAAATTCTCGTTAAATTGACGAATTGAAAAATTTATCCATGGGTTTCAATGTATTCGAATCCTTTTGAAGCCATAATATTCGAGAGTAATAATGTAGTGTTAAAAAATGAATTTCAATGAGAAAAGAACAAATACCTACCCAGTTGGACATGCCGTAACCGTTTGTAGCAAAGAATAAAATAATAAAAGTTTAAACAGAATCATTGTAGTTATAGACGATCACCGACGAATACACATCGAATCAACGAGAACCTAAAACAATAAATAGTTTATAAAATAAGTAATGTAAAGAATAAATAAAAAAGATTAAAAAGTTATTATTTAATATAAAAATAATGAAAAAGAGTTCACAAAGCATCAATTGAATATAAATTTGTTATTATGAACGCTGGGTGGTCCATCAGCGGGTCAATTTGAAAAGGCTTCGTAAACACCTAGTCAAAACAACCAAAAATCGCCGTGGCCAAAATAAAATTAATATTAAAAACATTAAATAAGGAAGAATTACATATAATTTATGCTAATGCATTGGTTTAGTCCACTGTATTCTTGTCCTTGGAAGGAACTTCGTTGAAAATATTCGGTCTACACTTTTTATCACCGCTGCGCAGAATATTCAGCGCTCCTTAGTTCTTAAATAATCTATATTTATAAACCTAACGGATACATCCTTGCGTTGCAGTACAAAAGGTGAGCGTAACCCGGACTGGGGGCGGGGCTTATCCTAACGGGGTGGAGCGTATTGTTTACGGGCGAGAGAACGGCTATAGTGTTGTAAAGAGTGAGGAGGCGCAGAGACAGGGCTTCCGTTCTGCCCTGCTGTTAACAGGAAATTCGCAGCACAGGCTAACTTGTTAACACGAAAAGGGAAAAATATGCAACTGAATGTAGTAATCTTTGACCAACAAAAACCCCGTAGCAATTCGGTTAAAAAGCGTTGAAATATGAGCTTTTTAGACTGCAAATTCGAAAAGCGAACGCTTTTTGCATGAAACAACTTCAAAAACGCTGTTTGAAGTGGAAAATTTGGATTTTTGAATGTTAAAAACTGCTGATGCCTCAGTTTGAAGAAAACACCAAATTCTCAATAACAAAACCTCAAAAAACACTTACTTTTTTGAAACAAAATCTTATCTTAAGCTGGAAAAATATCATATTTTTTAATGAATAGCCATAAAACAGTTAAAAACAACGCAAAACAACGTTTACACTTGTTAATTGGAGTGAGATACAAGGTGTTCGGCGAGTGTGCCGTAGTTTGTTATCAGTTAGTGGTATCAGTCAATCCTAAAGAAAGGCTGTGCCGACAGTTTCCAGTTCAGTTAAGAAGGTTAGCAACCGACATAGAATTAGTTGACAGAACTGTGGGAACCGCGAATTTTAGTGGATTACTGTAGGATTACAGAAATCTATGTGAGACCCAATAACAAAATGTTAAAAAGTTAAAGGACTGACTAGGTACTTTATAGAGTTTGTCTTAAAACCAGCTTTCCTTCAGCTTTCGCACCTCAGCATTACCGAAATGCGTGTGAAATCTACAGTACCTTATTCTGAAGATACAGTAACCAGTAAAGATACAGTAACCTCACATCTACAAAAAATCTAGTATCTAATATTGAGAAAGAGCTAAGCGGGCTCCAATCTTCAAGTACTATGATATAATGCATTAATTAACTCATTCACAAGCAAATTTAAAGGTCTACCGCCTTAAAAGAGCGACATTTGGTATAAAAAGAAACAGAAGAGATAGAAAACACTTGAACACCACCTGTATCTATTGTCTTATGTAAGAATGTGTAATAATAGATAAAAGAATAACGCCCTAGTTAGGATATGCTGACCCAATCACAATCAAGTGCACTCGTACTGTGCTGATACTTGCAAAAATATTCTCTTCTATGAGTTTAGTTTGCAAAATTTTTGTTAAAGAACAATGCATTAAACTACTGAGAACAGGGGTTCAGTTGAAAATGAACGTATAAAGGTGGGTTTTTGGTTTTTTGCTCAGCCAAATATTCGGGACCACAGTTTTAAAGGCACAATGTTTAAGCTATAGTCTGCGTCAAAGACTTATGCAAGTGTGTACGGTACAAACTGCACATTTTCTTGGAGCGCGACGAGCAATGGCGCGCGAAAACGCGGACTAGTGAATGATGTAATGTACAACACCACATATAACTTATTTTTGTTGAACAATAAGTTTATATTAGTGAATAAATCTACTTTGCTCATTTTTAATTGAACACTCAGACCTTTAAATTACATATCGTTTGTCTGCCGACTATGTCAGCCGACTATATACTTCTAAACAAACTGTAAACGTTGTAAACAAGAAAATGGAGTCTACAAATTCCTATGAACATTTAATTTCAAGACTACCGTACAAAAACAGTTTACATTCTTTCATATAACTATTCTCCTAATAGCAACCTTATTCTCTAAAATTAACTTCAATTACAGGTAAACTCTGTATAAATAGCCGCTTATAATAGCCCTGTTTTCTCTTTTAAGGCCGCAGCCTTCTTTTAGTTGCAATTATAGGCTTACAAAGCCCCTTTTTTGTTTTTGATTATAATCACCGACAGACCCTTCACAAGCGGTTCAACTTCTTTTATTTACCAACAAAAGCTCATAATTACGAACTGGCGAGAACTTTGCCGGTGGCAATACGGCATGCTGCGCCAGCCAATTTGCGCCCAGTTGCGGTAACTTTGCCAGAGGTTTGCCAAGCCGGGCCGCCGGGTCAGGCCGAAGTGCACTTAGAGTTAATATAGAAGTACTGTTAAGGGCTATTTAAGTCTATTTTGGTAATTAAGTTAAAGGACTGCGGGGTGCCGTGGTGGGAAAGTTTTTAGTAAAAGGGGGTTAGAGAACGGTTGAATTGAGCAAAAATGATCAATACCGGAAAATTTTAGGATTCTTTTATTTAGTTGGCCTTAGAGATAAACTCTTAGAGACTATTGAGCGATAAAGTTAAAACTTTTTGGCCTCAAAAACTAGTTTTTCAATAGTACACTAAACTTGAATTATAGTCCATCTCAAGACCTAGGTTACCAGCGCGGTATCACGAGCCGAGCGGGGTGTTATAAAAAGTAAATATACTTTTGGAGAAAACGCACCACGTCGACCGATTTTACATTCATTTTTTAATACACTGCGACCCGCTTGTGATACCGCGCTGGAAACCTAGGTCTTGATACACTATATATACCATCTAAATCTCTAAGTTTTCAGTTTTTCAAAAGTAAGCACTTCTAAACCAATATATATTCAGTTATCTCTTAATTTTCGAATTTCGCACACCGCGGGGTGACATCTGTACGTAAAATTGACCGGCGATCCATCAAAAAGTTATGTAACACAGATTCCAATACGCAGGCAGGTGGCGCCGGTCGCGGTGTAAAAATATACACCGCCGGCGATCGAATAAAATCGAAAACACAAAAGGCTTAATGGAACAAAACGAAGAGGAGGTGAATCAGAGCGCCAAAATGGCGTCGGCGCGTTAAATACTGCGACTAATTTAGTTAATCATAATCTATTGTTACAGGCATAAACCAGAATTAGAGCGACAAATAACAAACAACAATTTTATACCAGGAGGGTATTTGAAAAGCAAAATACGACAAACACCAACTCCATCATATAAAAAATAAGCTATAGTCAGATTCAAAAGTAATGATGCCGTGTGCTGCTTATTTCGTTATTTTTAACACTGCGCCTGCTGGCATTCTACGCGCGCGATATCAGCAGATTGCAAACTTTCTTTCGCTCTGCCTTACTCAGACAAAATATTGCAACACTCCGGCTTATTAACAGGGCCTTATAACTTTTGAATCCGACTATATACTAATTATTAATGCATTCGAAACCTGAATTTTTAAATTCAACCGTTCCGATCGTCAAATCTATAAATTCCGACTCCCAATTATGCTGGGGTGCATTCTTTGCTAATTATGTATACAAAACTAGTAACATTCAATATTTTCGAAACTAGTTTGGCAGCCGGCTAGGAATTGCGATTAGAGCTTGTAAATCCGCTGGATCAAGTCCATAAATATCGAGGGACAACGCGGACAACGTGGAGCCTATAGGATCAGTCTAGTTGTTGCTAAACACAGGACGACATGACTGTCTGTTCGAACAGATCGCGTTGGTTAATAACCAGTTACAACAAATTATAACATAGAGAAAGTGAAGGCAATCACTGGAACCAATCTGGGTTTGCGAATAGTCCCAGCGTATAGTTTATAGTAGAGTTGGGCGTTTGGGCTCGTTTTTAAAAACGAGCTCAAGCTTTTTCGAGCTTTAGTGAATAACTAACGTTCTACTGGTTGAACCAAGCTAATTTTCAACCTGGTCTGTGTACTATTTCAAAAGTTATAAGCTTGGAAGTAAAACAATAAAAAAGTTCGTTTTCAAAAACGAGCTCAAGCTTTTTCGAGCTTTAGTGAATAACTAACGTTCTACTGGTCGAATCAAGCTAATTTTTGGATATTATATGTATTGATAGACGTGCTATATTGTCAGAAAGTTTCAGTCTGGTCTGATCACCATGTCAAAAGTTATAATAAAAAAGCTCGTTTTTGAAAGCGAGTCCAAACTCCCAACTCTAGCTTAAAGTTTCACGAGAAGGTTGAAAAATGGAAAATCAATAAAAGTTTAAGATTCGGTCTTAAAATAAAGTAATCTCATATTACCAATACTATGAAAGCTTCAAATACAAAAAAATAATAGACCTACTGTTTGACTAACAATAAACCGTATTAAAACTAATAGATTAATAATCTTATTGTATTATTAGAGATGTGAAGTGGGTGGTCTAATCCGCTGCGTAGACTGTACCAGCTAGGACATTGGATACTCAGTAAACACAGAAGCAGCCTAATCAGGATAAGAAGATGGTACTCATGTAATGATGGAGAGCCTAATAGCCAGATAAACTAAAAAATGGAAGAGTTGTACCATTGGATGGCATTTTACGGGAGAGTACGGTTCAAGAAAATATTTAAAAGTTCGATAAGGGCATCTTCGGGTAACAGAAATCATCTGGGGCCGGTTGGAAGGGTTCTATGCAATAAGTTTTTAATGAAAAAAAGCTATAGGGAAGATAGAAAGCAAAATTAAATTAGCTCAATATTTTGGCTAGCTAACCAGTGGCCAGGGCTGCGTAATTTAAAGGCCGGTCTAGGCTTGACCTGCGCCCAGCCTAGCCAGGTCCACATTTTGAGGAAGCTGAGCTAGGCCGGTCCGGGCCAAATCGGCCTATACGCAGCCCTTCCAGTGGAGGTAGCATAAAAACACCCGGGTGGTGTGCCTGGGCAGTTTTTAGCTGCCCGAGCAGTTGTGAATTGTTGGCCGGGTGGGCTAAAAGCTGCCAGCGGTACCCATCCGGGCGTTTATATGCTACGGCCCCTGGCTGTTGGTAGCGGGTGCAGAACCTAACTCTTACCGGTTCAAGAGCAGGAACACAAAAAACAACTATCCACAGCCCTCTGCTGTATCAATAATTAACAAATATTTACTTTTAAGGGTAGTCATTAATAAAGAAAAGTGAGAAAATGTATACAAATATTGTATGCAAAGAAAGGTCAAACGGAGCACTCGAGGGGCGGAGCCTACCCCAAAAAAACAGGATACATTAAAGGTCTACCCAGTTACAGTAACCCTAACTTAGATCTTTAAAATCTCAAAACTTAAAGAAGGTTGGGCACGCTTAAATCCGCCATGGGTGGTCTCGGTGTTTGCCTAGATATCACACAAAACAAATGTATCTATGCTAGCCAGTGGCTACTAGCAAAGTGGATATCAGGTGGGCGTGGTCTGGCCGCACCTGAGGAGCAAAATGAGCAGAAATTACACTTTTATATCAAATTTACATTGGACTGGATCGACCGGAGCAAGCATCTTAAGTTTGGGGCGCATTATTTTGAGAGAAAAAGGTTAGAATTGTAATTCCACGGTAGATTCTAGAGTAGGTTTAGAATTTAAGATATAGCGGAGTATAACAAAGTTTGATAAGAAAACAGATTGCTTTCAAAGATTCTGAATATCTTTAACATATAATTAGTAATTAGGGTGGGCATTCGGTAAGGAAGGGTGAAACGGTATACCGGTGAACTAGAATTCCGAAATTACCGGTAAACTGTTATTGAAAGTTTTTCGGTAAAACGGTTTACCGGTGGGTCTACCGGTTACTTTTTACCGGTATGCCATTCACGTACCGTTTGCACAACCTACTAGTAATATTCAATGTCCAGGTTCTCCCATTGGTGATCAAAATTCTGTTGACGCGGTTCTGCCCTGGCCGAGCTCAGCAATTTTGAGGTCTAGTCAGCCTCGTTCGGCCAACATTACAAACAAAAAATGTAAGGTTGGCCGACCACTATAAATACATCTTTCCCTGTTTTCGAAATCTAAATGCGGAACTCAGACGAAGCTTGCTCCTCCATAAAATCCAGAAACTCCAGTCAAAAACAACCTCACAAGGTGATAATCCCGTCTGGGGGCTGGGTTGCTCTGTTTTGGTCTTTTTATTCTTATATTTACCATATTTGCCCCCTCCCCCCCCCTTGAGGTTTAATCCATGTAGGATATATTTGCATGTAAACAGGCGTACAGGTGTCATGCACTGCGTTTACAGAGAGGGTTAAAGGACTGTCTAGGGTGAAAACAATTAGTTGGGGAACAAAAAATCAAAACACTCCCGCAACGCAATTTTAAGAACACGGCCTTATTACTTTTGAATCTGACTATATATCGCATATTCTAGCAGGCCTAGTTCTATGTTTTGGAAAGGGCTCTTGCAGAATTTACGAATAATACCGGCGTTTGCAATTAACGTCGGAGACTTGCTAAATTAAGGCAAACTTGCAATCTCTACGGGTTCCGCGAGCGCAAAATGAAACTTAAACACCGCGACATTTTTTAATTCAAATTTACCTTTTTTACGTCCGTATTGCCTATAAAAGCACCCGCTGCAGTCCGGAAACGCAACAGCGTTTATTATTTCGCGTCGTTCGCAGCTCTCTTTATAATTATTATTTATGGTATTTTTAAATAAAAAAGGTGCTAAATAGGGGTCTTGACTGGCAGATAATTGGTCTCGTATCGAAGACATCTGGCACTAAAGGTGTCTGTAAGGACCACACAGGTTGGATATAAAATAAGAATATAATTAAGGAATGAGAAGAAATGGTAATGGATATAAAGGTCTAACAGGGTGATCATGGGCTGGTCTTAAGGGGAACCTAGAATATCAAAAACGTGAAGAGGGTAAAACAAATGTTGCGTAGAACTAGTCTAATTTTGACAGTCTGGATTAGGAGCCTTTTAAGTTTTTCAGGTTTTCAATGGAGGATCCTATAGAGAAACGGAGTTATAGTCGGATTCGAAAGTAATAAGGCCGTGTTACTAAGAAGGAGTGTTACAATATTTTGTCTGAGTAAGGTAGTACGAAAGCAAGTTTGCAATCTGCTGATACCGCGCGCGTAGAATGCCAGCAGACGCAGTGTTAAAAATGACGAAATACG
>JAQGAV010003605.1:0-12093 GCA_034691345.1 Phasmarhabditis papillosa | reverse complement strand
TTTTTTTTTGGAAACTTGGAGGGGAGGGTATGATCTGGCCACCCAACACTCATCTGCAACTTTATTCCAACTAAAAAGTGTTAAAAAAGTAGATTAAATATTTTGGCTCGATTCCAACAGATTTATGGCCGGCCATCCGCCACCCTGGGTACCCCGAGGAGGGTTGGGTGCAGAAGTGTTAGCGGGGTTCGATCCCCGCTATCGGCATATTTTTTTGAAAATGTTAACTGAGTATTGTGTACTTGTATAATGATTATATTTTACTATTATGTAACGAATAACATTCAAAAATTCTTGATATTTGGGGGTGCACAGCACCTAACCTGGCCTGGACTGTGAAACCTGGAAAATCCGAGGGCAGGCCAGGCCAGGCCCTGCCAGTTTAACAGCTGTGGTTGGGGTAGCTTGATGAATACGGCCACTGTTCGAGGGTTTACGCAGTCGTTATGAGAAAATATTCCACCGATAGTATTTTTGACATCGCTTGATTCTTGACATTGAAACCAGGCTGATAAGAGGGCCGGACCTTGCCACCCCTGATTGAAACCCACCAGCCGTGTGAACCTGGCCTGACACATCTGGCCGTATTCATCAACATACCACCGGGAATTAACGGTATTCTTGAAGTGGTACCCTGCGGGGTAAATTACCCCTTAGGAAAAAAAAACAGTATCCTTTTATTAAACATTTGAGTTCGAAATCATCGGTTTTTGTTTTTATTGTTTTTGCTATATTCTGCTGATTATTATTGTTTCCTTCTAATATACTGATCAGACCTCTCACGGAAGGCCCGGGCTTGGCCCGACGAAGAAATTTCGAGGCCCTGGCCGTACCGGCCGGCAGACCTCTCATCGGACCGAAGAGTCTACATGACGTCAAAAAGTCACTATTATTGTGGACTCAGGTTATGAACGGAGGGTCGAGGGTTCAAATCCTCCCCTAAGCATTTTGTTTTGCTATTTTTATGAGTTCTTCGTGATAATAAAACACTATACCAAAAGAAAACGATTTTGCCAGTACATTGTACACGGCGTACCCAGCCAAAGTATTTTGTCCCCTTGGGAAGTGTGCCGGGCCGGCGCTCACTTTCGAAACCGATCAATAATGCTCCAAATTTTCAAAATTTTGGAAAAAAAATTGGAATTTCGCAATAGTGGGGCCTAGACGTTCTGATGAGAGGGCCGGCCCGGGCCGGCCCTTGCCACCCCTAGTTAGAAACAAGTTCGTTGGCACCACGTTATGCTGTGTGCAGTGCCTAGCCGGCATTATAATTCGCGAAGAAGCAGAATATATTCGAAAAAGAAATAATAGAAAAAACGGCACTATGGGCAATATAACACCATAATATTGTAAATGTCCGTAACCAAAAAAACTATTATTTTTAACTACTGTTTTTTTTCGAATATGTTCTTCTCTGTCCCTAGTACATAATATATAAAAAATTCCCCAAAAATTGTGTTTTTATAGCGAAAATATGTTTTCCAAACGCAAAACATATAGTCTACGGACAAATCTCATGTCTTCGATTTCCGCGATCCTTCTAAATTCAACAGTACGCCTTTGCAAACGCTTCATCCGTCGACTATACCAAATCACGGACTCTGGCGGCGTGCCAACATCAAATTTGGCACACTCCAAGGGGACAAAATACTTTAGCTGGGTACGCCATGCCGGCCGGGCCTGATATTTTTGAAGACAGGCCGGGCCGAGCAGGATTACCACCTCTTCGATGCTGGAACGAAAACGTTCGTTTTCCTTAAAGGTCGGTGCACTGCCTGGGCCCCGCACAGAAGGGTTGACAATGGGCCAAAAGTTCCAACTGATATTGCAAGAAATGCTATAGCCAAAAATATTTCTTTCATAATTTGCGTAATTATTATATTGAATGTTGAAATAAATACTATTAGGATGTTTTGTAGATGACAGACGTAGCAGCTCCTGCTTCTTCAAGCAAGGTCACCTTCAAGATCACGCTGACCAGTGACCCAAAGCTGCCGTTCAAGGTGTAAGTTATTCGAGGTGCTACTAGCTAGGTCAATATTAATTCCAGGTTATCTGTACCCGAATCCACCCCTTTCACCGCCGTGTTGAAGTATGCCGCTGAAGAATTCAAGGTATTATTTTCTGCGGAACGCATTCCGTTTTAATTGTATCCCTAAGCTTGGATAGGGCTGTGTCTGGTCGGTTGTTGAATAGTTGCTTCAAATAGCAGTCCGTGGGATCGACTTGCTATCTGAGCAACCAAAAAATACAGGCCATCACATAAACGGTGGCTGAAGGTTCTCCTTGTCATTCATTCTATGTCTGTGTGCATTTATTGCTTCAGGTTCCAGCGGCCACCTCTGCTATTATTACCAACGAAGGAGTGGGTATCAACCCATCCCAATCCGCCGGGAACATTTTTTTGAAACACGGAAGTGAGCTGCGGCTGATCCCCAGAGATCGTGTAGGCCACGTTTAATTTATTGGTTCCAATTGTATGAGATATATTTCATTCTCTTTGTTCTTTGCTGTTTTTAATTCTTTCATTGGTTTTACGGTGTTTGGTTGTATAAATGTCTATTCGCTTTTTCATAAATGTTCTTTACTTGTCTGTAAAATAAACTGTTTTTGTCTTGCATTGGTTTGGTTGTTTGGTTTTATTCCACGTTATTATTTGTAAAGTTTATTCATTAGTGAATTTAGCGTTAGACTGTTGTATCCTTTTAGACCATGCCACTTAGTGCCCAGACGAAGAATTTTATCAACAAGTCTGTTGATGTGGGTACTTTTGCCCTTCAGTGGGGATTTGTCCCCTTCGTTGTTTACCTAGGATTTAGAAAAGGCCCAGAGCCTCTACCTAACGGACAGGTAGGATTCATCAGTTATCCTTTTGTTAAATCCTGTAATTTAGGTTATCCCCTTCACCATCTTGAGTCTTCTCTGGGGTTGAGTAAAGTGTTTCAATGAATCTAATTGTCTAGGATACTGTTGTTGTTTTGCACTCTTGTTAGATCCGCTTTAAGTTGTTAGAAAATAAACATTTGAAATTTAGTTATTTAATTAAGTAAATGTGTTGTGGTCCTGGCCACTTATAAAATTACGTTATTCCTCATCGGATGAAAATTAATGTCTCTAATTAAGATATGGGTGATATTGAATCAGCGTCCGAAGCTGGTACTTCCAAGCGTAGCGAGAGGGGCGACTTCCGTATACGCTTCAGAAGCAATGATTCTATTATTTTCAACCTGGAATATAAGCTGGTTGAAGACTCTGTGGTTCTGAATATGATGACGAAGCGTAAGTTCTAATTTTACTCGCATGTGTTCATAAATTTTTATTCGTAACTAAGCACTCTTGATTTCATGCGCGCAAATGTATTTATTTTCTTTAGTGTGTATCAAAGATAATTGCAAACAATCGGCGGAGCAATTGCATGTATGTTCCAGTGGATGTGAAAAGGATCTACCCACTTTCGATATTCCATACAGCGCGGAAGATTTCCAAATAGTTAGATCTGTTTATTCATGTTTTACATTAAATCGTTTAGGCGGTAGATATAATGCGATTGTGTCTTCGAAATGACTTAGCGGAATATGTGGATCCGCAGGACTTGCTCATCGCTGTCGAGGTAATTTCTTCCTACAAATAAAAACATTAATTTTTTAAGGTAGCAGATTATCTGGACATTCCATCCCTACGCAATTATACAGTGGAGCGTATAAAGATGGATCTCAAAGACAAGAAGCCTTCAGCTGTTCGCGAGGCTTACGAAGTCAGGGATACATTTTCATTAGATGAAACGAAACAGGTATCGATAGCCATCCCTAGGCTTTATCGGCCCGAGATTTTTGAAAGTTTTAAAAGCTTCATCGGCTAAGTTTTACAAGGCGACTAATTTCAATACTATGCTTGCCACAACCAGGGCTTGGCAAATCTCCCGTTCGTTTAAAAAATCTGTTGATAAGTGGCTACGGAATAACTAGATTTTTGTCACCCATAATTATATTGTACGAGATTCATTGATATATAATATTTATTATAAACAATACGAGCAATTCTCGCCAAAGCAATTGTATTAGTTGTTTTATTATAATTTACGCCAAATGCTGGCCGACCCACAAAATTGCAGTTCTCTCACCCTTCATATTTGTGTTACAGATGAAAGCCGAAGGAACATGGGTTCACAACTACAGAACTACACCAAATCCGTTGGAGACGGAAACGCAAGATTTCCCATGATCATGACGCAAGATGATGATTATACACCGTTGCCTTGTAAATTTTGAATGTTGAACATTAAACAGTTAATAATTATTTATTCATCACGGAATCACAATCCGTTATCGCACATAACCAACAACAAAGACAGAAAAAAGAAATAACAACCTCAAGAAAAACCGGAAGACACTCGCTCGCGAAAATAAATTAATCCACTTCCATATCAGCTGGTGATGCGGAGTCGCCAGACTCTGTGGTCTTGGAGGCAGGGGCTGGCTCCGGTGCCTTTGGTGGAGCTGGTGCAGGTGGCTTCTTTGACAAAATTGGAGTCACAATAGACTCGAAAGAGGCGTGCTGACTTTGAATTTCGTGGACGAAAACTACTGGAGGTTCAGTGGCAGGTCTACGCTCTTGCTTGTGACGGGCATCATCCAGCCATCTTTTCTTATCGTCAATAGCGTTGATAATCTGGAATAAGATGGTCCAGATGACTAGAAAAAACAATAATTTACCTTTTCCATATCTTTGCTATCCAAATGTGCATACAAGGCGCCCCCAGCCACATAATCTTCGTATGCTTTGCGAACATGCAGAATGGATTGATCGAACGTATCGAAAGCAGGCTATAAATACGCGTTATAAAAAATTATCACAACTATATTACCTTTCTAGCTACCGCTTCGCGGTGACGTTCGACTATCGGCTCGCCAACTGCTTTTAGTTCGCTTAGGCGCTTCTCATAAACCTGAATTAAAACCGCATATAAAATCAGAGTGAAATCTCTAACCGGCTTCTCTGCTTCTTCGCCCTCATCGTACAGCCAATCTTCAGTAGCGGTTAACTGGGAACGGAAAGCATCAGCATCCTAAGCGAAGTTGGTTATCGAAAAAATGTACCAATATTTCAGTTACATTTTCCGTAATGAATGAAGAAAGCTGATCGCAGAGCTTGTCTCTCATTTCGTAGACATACTCTTCAACACTGTTCTTGGCGTCAGCCTTCTGCTTCTCCAGGAGATCCACTTTCTGCATATCGAGCTGGGAAAAGGCAGATTGCAAAAAAAACGAGCAGTACAAATAGTACCTCGATTCCAACAAACTTGGGAACGTCGTAGTTGGGGACGTTTTCTTCAATGATGAGATCCTTGCTAACGGTTTTGGTCTTTGTCTCTGCAGGCTTATCAGTTTGCGGAGCCTCAGATGTTTCCATAGGAGATCCATCTTCCTGTGCCTAAAATTGTGCCAATACAAACGCGCAATTGAAAAATTCGAAACATTTTTCTGTTCCTCTACAATTTGAGTTTCGATGACAGAAGCAGAGCAGACGGCGAACACACCATTTGGATTAATTCTGACCTTAAATACAAGTGCGTGCTAGATGTTATAATAAAGGTGTACCTTGACTTTAATTTTAGAAGCATCACCATTAGCATTAGGTGTCACTCCTTTAATTCTCCAGTGACCTGCAAAATGTCACAATAGAATATATTACATCACATGTACTCACCGATATTTGTAATATTATTGGGAACAGTATTGGGCAGAGCATAGCGAGCATTCATTTCAAAAGTGTCGCTTCTGTACAGTGTGATTACCTTAGAGAATGGGAATTCGTCACCCTTGGAGAATACATCAGACTCCCTAAATGAATTAATATGAACATTTACCACGATTACCACATACCCTCCTTCAGGTGCTCCTCCGTGCCAGGAGATCTTTACTTGATACGGTTGAGTGTCCTTGACAGCAAAATCACGAACACGGAATGATGGAGAAAGAATTGCACATTGCATGGCCGCACCTTTACTAGTGTTACTCTATGTGATCATGTAATTGTACCTCTTGCAACAGCCTCATCCTGATTCATAGTGGTCTTGGGCTCTTTGTTGAAGATATCTTGAATGATTTTGCGAATCATTGGGATTCGAGAAGATCCTCCGACAATTTCAATTTCATCAACATCATTTACCTGCAATCAACAATTAGTTTTAACAAAAATTATCAGCATACCGCTACACCAGTCTCAACAAGTAGATTGGACAGGAGAGCACGGACTTTATCGAACAATGGAGCCGCCAGCTCTTCGAACTGTGCCCTTAAATATAAGGTTAAATTTTATAACTTCGGAAACCAACCTCTGCATGGTGGCAGTAACATCTTTGTCTTGCATAAAGCACTCAATGTTAATGGGAATAGGAGTCTGGTTAGCGGACATCTGTTTTTTCACCTTTTCACTCTCATCCAGCAGACGTAACCATGCTCGAGGGGCGTCCTTTGCGTTAACCCCTAACAATCGAAAAAAGTTACACAACAGGCAACAACAGACCATATTTGCTGATGAATTCCGTGCGGAAATGCTCAGCAACCAAAGCATCGAACCAGAGACCTCCGACATCCATGTCATACGTATTTCCCATGACCTAATCAAAATTGGAAATAAACATTGCACAATGAGCAAATCGTACCTTTAACTTTCCTTTGTTGAAGGCTGCGAGACTAGCTTGAGTGGAAGCATGACCAACATCGAGAAAGATAACATTTCTTGGCTTCACACCCTCGGCATCTTCAGGCAGGTCCTGCTTGTAGATTCCTATAATTGCAGATGACAACTCAACAGTGCTGCAAACAATTACCATAAGCAAGAGCGATAGCAGTGCTCTCATTCATAACCCTGAGCGGGTTTAATCCAGCGTACTCGACGGCAGCTTGTGCTGCACGACGTTGAATATCGGTGAAATAGCTGGGGACCTATGTAAAACTACATCTATGGATTTCAAATGGGTACTCACGGTAATCACACAGTCGGTGACCTTCTTCACATCCGTTAACTGACTTTCAATGATAGTCCTCAACTTAGTGAGGAGAGCAGCAAGGATTTGCTCAGGTGTGAATACCCGAGGTTCATCTAGGTATGTCACCTAAGGAGCAATAATGCACAAACAGAACGTGATATTATTTTAACCTTGAAGCCGATGTTGTCTTCAGGTAGCTGAACAGCTCCACAAGGGATGAATGGGATGATTTTCTGAACAATTGGGTCAGAAAATTTGCGGCCGATGAGATGTTTAAAATTGATAATAGTGTTCTTGAAATTGGAGTTAACGGCCTGTCGAGCAGCTACGCCCATTGAACGACTCTTACTTCCGAATGAAACGCAAGCCCTGAAAAATGTGACATCATTGTACGATTTCATTACAAGAGTGACTTACGGTGTTGCATGTAGAGAATAATCATTTGTGATGACTTCGATTCCTCCTTGTCGGGCAACCCCAATATAGCAATTGAGATTACCGAAGTCGAAACCAATGACGGACATACCTATAGACAATTAAATGCGGAACATCTTCGAAAAGAAATATTTAGAGAAAAAGGAAATGTACAAGTTCCTTATAAACCGATGTGATAGGAAACCAAACGAAATCACGCAATATGCGATAACACAGTAAAGATATACATGTCAAACGAATAGCAGCAGCCAGTGAAAAAAGAAACTAAAAAAAGAGTGAGATCGGGCACGCTCCTTATGATTCCATCGAAAATATTAGAGTACAAGTCCTCGACTGAAGTAACCTCGTCCGTTCATCGCACGTTCTCAATATTTCTCGAAATATTTGAATTTTCCGTTCGGGATATACTATCATTGCAAAGGGCGCGCAACATTCAGTCAGCAGACCACGCCCATATGATTGTAGGTAGATCGGTATTCAAAAATTCTTCATTTTCTGTGACCTTTCATGTTTTCTTCGGTGGTGTACACTTTTACTTTTATCTTAGTTAACATGTTTTTCAAGATTTTAGCCCATTGGCATACGTGGCTGCTGTTAATACTTTTTTCTGATCATATTGTTCCGCTCATCTTGCAGTTTACAATTAAGGTAGCAACTATGCCGCCTGCAGCCGTCGAAAAAATGGATATCGATACTCCAGCAAAGAAGGAAGTCAAGGAAGAAGTTAAGGACGTGAAAACAATTACATTGGAGTGTAGGTTGATGATCTAAGTATTGAAATGTTCAAATGTTTCAGCTCTGAAGGAGCACTGCTCGCTTTTGGATAGAGGCGAAGCTCATTTTGTGGGCAGAATTCTTCAAGTTTTGCACAAAACTAGGAAACAACTCACTAATGAGGTGGGGTGCTCAAATTTTCATAGACCGTAGAGTTATGCAGATTCTCCACAATCTCATAAACGCTCAGTCGTTTCAAAGCTCGCTGATCAAAGATAGTCTCCTGAGGTTCATTCCGTCACCACAAGGTGCTGAACAATCACTGTCGACTCCGATGGAAGTTAATGCGAAAGCCACAGCCAAGTAAGTATCTCGATCGGTTGATTTTTAGTCTCCTTTCTAGGTCGCCTCGTCCCATCAAGAAGGCCAGTGTCTCAGCGGAGACTGAGCTTTATCTTCATCTTTTGCTGGTCGTATATCTCGTCGACCAGAACAGTTTGGATAATGCGAAGGCTGCTGCTGATACTCTCATTACTAGAGGTTATACTGTTCTTAGCATTTTTTTTCGTTAACTTTCTGTGTTAGCTGATGTGCACGATAGCCGTTTGTCTGATGGTATTCTTGCCAGAGGATTCTATTATTTGGCTCTGATTCACGAGAAGCAGGGGAAACTGATCGAAATCAGCAGGTAATCGTGCTCACCGCTAATCATAGTGACACTGCTCCTATCCTAGCTTTTTGAATTCTCGCCTGCGCACCGCAACTCTGCGCCATCTACGCGAGTCGCAGGCCACTCTCATCTTCACTCTGCTGAGATGTTATCTGATTAATCGTCAGTATCAGTCTGCAGCGAAGCTCGTTTCAAAGGTAGCTACATGAATCATCTGAATGAATTGTAATAATTGTATTTAGGCTGCGTTCCCAGAAGGTGCAAATAATAACGACCTAGCTCGCTATTTGTACTATCAAGGACGGATCAAGGCCCTCCAGCTGGAGTATGTCGCCGCTGCTGGATATTTTCTGCAGGTATTTATAATAGTTGTATTATTTAATCATGTTTTTATCCAGGCCATGAGAAAGGCTCCACAGGAAGCCGCTATTGGATTTAAGCAGAATGCTCAGAAGTGGGTTATCGTCATCAGTTTATTGCAAGGAGAGATTCCGGAAAGAAGTATCTTCCGACAGCCAATCTATAGAAAATGTCTCATTCCTTACTTGGAATTAACACAAGGTTTTCACACATTTGCTTCTTTTAAAGGTTTTCGTTTGTTTCAGCTGTTCGCTTAGGCGATCTCGCCGAATTCAACAAATTGATTGAAACGCATGGACCCACGGTATGCCATACTAGATTTTTAATAGGGTATTTGCCTTGCAGTTCCAAGCAGATGAAACTCTGACGTTGATCGTTCGTCTTCGTCAAAATGTAATCAAGACTGCCGTGAAACAAATTTCATGTGCTTACTCGAGAATTTCGATTAAGGTTTGCGTTCTTTGAAAATGAATAATACAACGATCACTTAGGATATTGCCGCCAAGCTACAGATAAATAGCGAAGTGGACACTGAATACATGGTATCTTATTTTTGCTGTTATTTATTTTCCATTATATTGCTCTAGGTAGCAAAGGCCATTGCCGATGGAGCTATTGATGCGATGATCGTGTCCGATTCTTCGAAAGGAGAAAGGTATTTAATCTATTTCCAATGACAGTTGCAGTGCTTCTTGCAGATATATGAAAAGTTCAGAAACTGCCGATATTTACCGAACAACCGAACCCCAAAAGCACTTTGACAGCAGAATTAGGTAGTTTACAAAATAATTTTCTGCTTAATGATTTCTTGCAAGATATTGCCTGGAGCTGCACAATCAAGCCGTGAAGTCCCTCAGATTCCCTCCAAAGAACAAAGTCGAAGTGGAGACAATCGAAGCTCAGAGGGAAAGAGAACAACAGGTAGCCTTTGCGTAATTACTGACCATTGCTTAAACTTTTAATCTTTTCAATTCCTTTTTTTTTGTTTTCATTTTTCAATTCAAGTCACGTGTTTGATTCAGGAGCTGGAGTTCGCCAAGGAAATGGCCGAAGAAGACGACGAAGATTTTTGATTGTATTAATGTAATATAATGTTTCATAATTTATTTCTACTCGATGTCCGGTTTGAATAAAGCTCTTGTTACACCTTTTGTCTGTTTGAGTTGTACGTTTTATCGGCTGAATACCCTCTATGATCTGTAGAGGATGGGTGATAGTGTATTTAGATGCTCCGATTCTTAGCGAGGTTGCAAACCGCTGTGGATGCTGCATTGGGGGTTGGTCCTCGCTTCCCACCTCTCGGTTCGTTAATATTAGATTGGTTGTATTGGATGATAGCTGATTTAGCTCCCGCCATTGCCAGTGTTTCTGGACAACCAGCGATTAATGGTGGCTCAACTTATGATATCCAGCGCATTGTTGAGGACATGCGAATTCTGTTGGGTGTTCCAAAGTTTAGGACATCAAAGCGTTCGTTATGTTGTCATATATTATTTGTATATCATTTCAGCGAAGAAAGTGACCAGGAAATTTTCGTACACAAGGCTCCTTACTCCCGTTGAAAACCTCGTCACCTGTCAGTCCTGTGGCGGCCAACACGAGGCTCATACTATTTGTGGGGCCTGTTATGAAAAGGTTCGTTTTGTAGCGGTTCCGCAATATTTTAAATTAAGGTTCGAACTCTGACGAATGATATCAAGCGTAAGATTATGAGCTACAACCCATACAAAGGAGAGACCCAGAATAAAAGGGTTGGTTTTATATAGTTGCGGCTCCCAAAAAATAGAACTATGTTGGAAAAATTTGCAGTTGCCTTCCAAATGGTTGGTAGTGATCGAATTTGTTAAAGAAAATGAAAACAAAATTTGTGTCTATTATATCTGTATTAAGAAACTTTCTCTGCAGGTATTAGTGAAATTCACCGACGATGTCCTCGAAGAAGGGGTGTTAAATGACAAGCGTGTGATAGAGATGGATCGTGAGCGCCCAACATGGTTTAAGAAGATTTTCAACAGATAGGATATATCTTGTGATAGTTTTTATCCATGTTAGATTGTTTTATTCTTTGTTGTCTTCACGTTTGGTGTTTTAAGCTATTTATATTAGGTGAATTTGCAATTGTTTTAGGATTTTTGATAATTGTTACTTTTTCTAAGAATTGTTGATTTTAAAAGAAAATACAGATTTCAATAATTCTTTTCTACTATTAGAATTTCAACCGGCAATAAATTTTTGATTTGTGCGTTTTGTTCTCTTACTGCGCACACAAAGCTTGTTTTGAGTGAACTTTTGCGATGCTATTGTCTAAGGAAGCGATGTGATGAAGGTCACTACACAATTGACAATTAGTGTTGTCTAGTATAAAATGACAGATGTTAAATCAAATATACGCGTAGGAAGTTATTTTCATATATTCTGCCATATACGCTGTTGTAGTTATTAGAATTATATATGAATAGCTGGAATACTCTTACAGTTTTTTTATTGGGTGAGTAATAGAGTTCGGTGTCCTCTGACTCAACTTTACTATGCTCCTAGCTTCTTATAATATAGATAACGATTGTTTTAGTTTCGGCATATGTAGCTGCAGAACCCTGTGGAAAAGATGAAAAATGCGGACCTGGCCTACGATGTGAAGACAGCGAGTGCTATCGTAAGTTTCTCTACCGGTCACAAATGATAATTAATTTTTTTAATTACATGAACTTTTCTAATGTGTGTTTGATGTCTGTGACCCTATCCATTAAAGTGCATGGGCTGTTTACATGGGCGCCGTTCCCCGTGCAGGGAACTCAGAGCTGTTAACCCGCCCGGCCCGGCCTAGGTTCCAAATCTTGGGCCGGGCCGGGCCGGGCTGTCAGCCGCCTGTAGTTATAAGGTAAATGATGAAACTTTACTATGGAGCGAGAGGTCGCGGGTTCGA
>JAQGAV010003604.1:0-12095 GCA_034691345.1 Phasmarhabditis papillosa | reverse complement strand
TTCTTTACAGAATACTGTATAGTTGCATTGAAATCAGCTACAGTAACCCATATCAAAAGTTAAAGTTAGGCGGTGTTAGGTAAAAGTCAATATTTTTATATATTTTCGAAGAAAAGACTATAAATTCACCTATTATAATTCATTTTTATATAACAACGCTACTCACCAGGATACTGTACAGAAAACTAAGTTCGTTACACAGACTATGCTTTGTTTGAGAAAACAATAAGAAACAATATCTCAACATATAAAAGTTGCTTAAACTCAAAAACATTCTTTCTAGACAGTATAAACATAATACATAGATAATCTTTAAGTATTTTAATATTTCTTATTATTAATTAATAATTGTATTTAAATAGAACAAAACTAAACAGTAGCAGTCTCGTTACAGGACTTTGCAATTTTTAATCTGTGATAATAGGGCGGCATTCGTTCGGAGCCTTCTGTTTAGTTTGCTATCAGTAATTTAAATGTAAATGAGATAAGCCTTCTTTTAGGAGCCTAGAATATCATCATTTAACTGTAGTTTTGCCTTTATATGGCACCCTAAAAGATGCTAGAAGTTATCATCATTTAAGTATTTATTCTTTTAATTAAATATACGTTATAAAGAATAAGCTTCGTTTAAAGTTGTTTTTGTTTTTCTTAATTCATTTTACTAAACAGAAGATAACAGATGTTTAGAGCGAAGATATGAGATGAACTAAGTTTTGGAAGCGAGGACTCCGTAGCAAATTAACTAGGGTGCGGAGCAGCGGTGAATATCTGGCCGGCTCGGCTTGGGCTCGGCTTGGGCTCAAAAATATATTAGGCCGGGAAAGTATTAATTCCTGCAAATCCAGGATCCATTTTGAAAACTGGCCTACCCCGGCTTGGCCCGACCCCGCCTGGGCTCAAAATATCAGGCCGGGCCAGTCTGGGCCTTATAACCACCTCTACTGTGGAGGATTCTGTGTTCGGGGGATTTGAACAAAGAATAACGGAGGTTCATACATAACGCTGCTAATTATTCTCTTTGAAGATATCTAATTTTTATATATAGTACTAGGCTTCGTCTCTATAACATGTATAACGGTAAATAAGTTCATGGGCTCCCTCGGATCCTTATCGAGCTTTCAATCCTTTTTTCCACATGCGAATGCATTTCCGATCCATTATGGTCTATAAATGTAGCTTCGTGTGACGTCATCAACTCTGTGTTAATAACGATGTTTGTTTTCCCGAATCCCTCGTATCGCAATACTAGCTGATTTCTGCGAGGCATCGTTTTTCATTCCGGTATTTATTTTTTGAGCATAAGCGACTACTTTCCAAAGTTCAGTTTTCGGGTTCACATGGGATAAGGAAGCTGCTGGATTTCAAAGCCTTCTGCAGCGACGGGGAGTCGAACCCAAGCGGATTCAGAGACCGCTGCTTTACAGCCTAGGCTACAACAAACCTTCCATAACGCTACATTTTCCCCGGACTCACAGGCCACATTATACTGGCAATGTTATATTTTATTGCTTTTATCTTAATTTTCTTATCAAACTATCACAATTCTCAGCCTAATGAGTTCAATTTAAACAGTCGCTTGTGACATTTAATGCAACAGAATAAATGTATTTATTAATTTTGTTTAATATGTTGTATATTTATTCTTTATTAATAGATTGTTTTCTAGCGCAGTGTCCCAGAGAAGCGTTATTGCATTGAACTGAATCAGACCTCTCAATTTTTCGGCCCTACTATATGAAAAGTTCTACCATAAATTTGTTATTTCGAAAAAATCTATAAAAAATAGGTAAGTGGGGACCCTTATGTTTGATTTTGAGTCAATGGTGTGTACGGGCTGGCCCGGGCCGTACCCGAGGTCAATTTTGGAGAACATTTTGAGCCCTGCCCGGCCCGTTTAGGTCTGAAATGAATGTACTTTTGAGTTGAAGGCTTCCAACCTTGTATAACAATAATAGTAGATTTCTTCGCAGAGTTTCAGTCATTTATTCCGGTATCTTCTGAGCTGCGACGGCTCCTTTCTAACATTCAATCTTCGGGTGTACGAAATATGGAATAAATAAGCTGCAATGGAAACCAAGCTCTTAATATAGCTCTATGGTTGATTTGCATATTTGGGTATCCTTCAACATAAACAGACATGTTTATGCTTTAAGATTAAAAACTACTTTATTAATTTTTACAAACAATCAAATTATAAAAAGAAACATAAAAAAATGTAAGTAATAGAGATTCAATTGAGTTTATCCATTCATTCATTTTTCGTTAAACTAAGGGTATAGTCAACCTCACCAAAAATATGATAATTAACAAGAATCTGAAAGAATATTATTACAATTATATGTATTTATAAGACGTTCAAGAAAAGGTATAGTCAGCGCTAAGAGTAATGATGGAGTGTAAAGAATTCAACGCTCGTTTGAGTCCCTTTTGCGAGCATCGCGCCTGCATCTGGCGGCTAGTATCCGTTCAACAGTGTACTTTGCAAGTACGCGCGTGCAATTTGCCCGCAGGTGCGGTGTAAAAATCATAAAAATACGCAAGTGACACTCCATTATTACTCTCGGCGCTGACTATAACCATCGAGGGTTCTCTCTGTTTCTTAGCTCTACTTAAAATTATAAGCCTGTGCCAGAGCCTTATCTAGGCTCTATCCAGTGAACCTACATTGAAAGATCCTTAAAGGCACGAAACACCCAATACTTTAACTACAATATTATTCTTTTAAATTAATCAGATATTACAGTTAAGAAAAATGATATAATTGCTAAAGTAAATGATGAAAAATGAACGATTTAAAGAGATTTTGCATTTTCGGTTTATCTGAAACGAGTGGTGTGGGTTCCTGTAACCGCCTTAGAATAGCATGAATAGAATGATTTATTTATCAAAAAATAGTAAGAAACTATATAAAGTGATCGTTATTTAGAAAATTACTTATAAGATTCATGGTTTTGGCCCAGATAATGGTAGAAATGTTCTTAGATTTGTAAATTTCCTTTTATTTCAAGAGAAATAGATAATCGGCTTTTCCATGCAATGGTTCAAGGTCGAATCAGTGGCCGTAGTATAGAACTGCCCGGATGGGTGCTCGTGCAGTTTTTAGCTGCCATAGCAGTCGGTATATTCCACGTAGCTACGAGACAAATAATGAAAAGTTCCCGCCCTCACTTAAAGGTCTATTCTATTTGGTCTCAATGGATGTGTTACCTTAATCGTTCCAATACTTCCTTCTAGAATAATTTCTTCATTTCGCATAGCAATGTGCTTTTTACTTCTCTCAAACTTGTCTCCAACATGTTTTTTAATAGAAGTTTTACTCAAAAAAGATGTTTTGTATAAATAGAAGTTTGTAGTTTAGGCATTCTGTACCATTTTCTTTCTTGTAAAACACCCTCATTCATCTGCAATAGAATTTATATATGCAATCAATCGATAATTGATTAGTTTAAACATATTTATCTATGGATATTCGGTAGGGCTGAGACTATTTGGATTTCCTTGTAAAAGACAAGATCGCAAACTTTTCTTCGCAAAAAACGCAAAACAAAAATACAAATGAACAACTAACCTTTCTATCGAAAAACTTTTTATCTACTCTGTCGTCTACTAGTAAAGTCCGCAGGTCTAGACTAGATATAAGCATAGTTATTGATTCCTTATTCACATTAAAGGTACAATTAATAAACTTAAGTTCTTCGAGAGTTCTAAATTATTAATTGTATTTATTTATTAGAAAGATTAATAAATATTATTATTGTACCTTAAGTTAGCAATACTGTTTCTCACTTCGTCCAGTGTTTGTTCGTCGATTTTCATTTTGGAAATCTCCATGGACTCTACTTCTTTAATCTAAAATACACGATTAGTTTAAGTGGAATTACGATGGAATGCAAAATCGACATAATTAAAGTCTTTTTTAAGAACAATTATAGAATGTTACTTGTCTATTCTTGTATGTATCCTTCTTTTTTTAGATACAATAATTCCAAATAACAAGACAACGTTTCGGAAAATTCGTTTTGAACAAGACCCGAGTCTGCGACCCTTCTTTAACCAGACGGATGCTCTAACCACTGAGCTACCTATGCTTCGCCCGTGGTTGGGTTATCAGGAACTTAAAACTCCGACATCTTACTGTTTTCCGGAAACTTTCAGAATTATTTTCAACAATTTCCTTTTTTAAATTCCATTATTACTTTTGAATCAAACTATATTCGTCTAACGTTACTATTAGCTAACGAAAATGCGTAGGCTATAGAATACTCAGCGGATAAGAATATTTTTTAATAAATATTTATATAATACTTTTATTATTAAGTTAATATTTATTTTGTGACATACCATGTGAAAGATAGAAAACTGATTGTGGCTTGGCCGTTTCATTTCATAACAATAGTCATCTTCTTTATAAATAATATTGTATTTTGGTGTTTTAAAAACAATCTATGTTGTTTTTATATAGGGAACGTAGCTAACTCTAAAGTTATAAGTTTATTAACTCTGAAAAACAATACTATTTCAATTTAGTTTCGGGCACTAACGGGCACTAGGCGATAGCGGGCTTTGGCAAAACCGTGCTTACGGGCTTTGAGCCGAGCTCAAAAGCACGGTACACTCAAAAATTATTTTCAAATTTTGTTGTTTCAAATTAACCAGCTTGAAAGGTTGACAAAATTGATGAAAAATGAACTATTTTAGTAGATGTTTCATTTTGGGTTTAGCTGGCTTAAGTGATATGGGCTACTGCAGCGAGATGTAGGCTGCAGAAGGCTTGGAAACCAGCAGCTTATTTATCCCATGTTTCATGCCCCCGAAGAATGAATGTTAGAAAGGAGCCGTTTCTCCCAGAAGTTTCCGTAATGAAGGGCCGAAGCCCTGCCTCGAAGAACACTAATATTATTTTGCTACGAGTGATACAGGAAATAAATAACTTTTTCTAAACTATAACTGTAGGCTTCCGGTACAGCAGTATGAAAGGTTGCAATGTTATAAAAACGATTTCATAATTAAAATATTAAGAAATAAATAAAGTTATCTGCTCTTGATTACTTGCCGTATACTTTCAGCTCTCGAAGGATCTTTCAGGTAAAAACTGATATTTTCTAATCCTTTAACAATAACATACAAAGTTCTTAGATTTTTCATTAAGTCCAAGAAAGTTATTAATTTTTCTTTAGCAACAGAGAAACCGCATAATTCCACATGCAATTCTTCAGTTTCACTGAAAATTATGCTAATATACACTTTTATAGTCAGATCAGAGAGTAATAATGGAGTGTTTAAAAAGAATCTCGTTAAAAATGACACGAAAAATCTTCAAAAAACGAAAATTTACGTAATATTCTCCAATAATACGCAAGCAACACGTCATTATTGCTCTTGGCGCTGACTATAGGCATAGAAATGGGGGCATTTTTATTCTATTTATGTTAGTATCGTGCCAGCTCTTATGCAATTATGTTTTAGCTTGAAACTTTCTTGCAACAACAGTGATAAAAACCCATAAATACGCAAGTAACACTCCTTATTATTTGCGTTTTTTACAATAATGCACTTGTCTACTGAGTATACACTAAATTTGTTTCTTGTTAATGGTTGAATATTGGCAGCTAAAAAGTGTTTACTATTGTTTTTACAGTAGGCTCTCTTACATCATATTTATCAGTTGTATTATTAAACAGGGAGTTATTACTGTAGTATTTTATATTTATTACCTAAAATCCGTCTCCATATTTATAAACTGATCTATCACTTCTTCCGATAAACATAAGCAGTATAGCTTTAGAAGTTTAACAGAAGCTATCTAAAAGTAATATCATGTATGGAGCAAACATCTTCACTCAAAGTAAACTCGGTGTTAAAATTTCTCGGGAATTTTAATGTGTAAATTAATAGAGCTACTCATACTAAAGTGAAATATAAAGTTCCAACAAGTTCACACCCTGAAGAGTTAGAGCCAGGACTCCGCCTCTATAAACCAGGTTATCCGGCCGGCCCGGCCCGTCCTGGGTTTCAAAATTCAAGTGTTAAGTAAATCTAAACCTTAATTATTGCAAGTAACTTAAAGAAAAGTTTCTGTATCTAGCAACTCTTCTGGAAACTTGTTTATGGAATCCCCAACTAGTTAAAGCCAGGAATCCACTTTCATTTAGCTAACCTTATATTCACAATCAAACACTTCTTTTAATGTTACAATTGATTTCTCGCCCGATTGGACGAATTCTTTGTCCGGTTTTACACGAATACGGCCATTTACTTCTTCAGCAACGAACGAATTACTGTATTCCAGGTACTTCGAGCCGAAAATTCTAAAAACTATACTTTTAAAGATAAAGGTTACTGCATCCGACTAGAGCAGGGTTGCGAATTTGACGGGCCGCCCGTTTCTCGCATATAAAACAAAATTCTAAAAGACGATTTAGGTTAATATTTTGATAATAGTATTCATAAACATAAATAGGTAAAGATTATTGCACTCTTTATTGTTTATGCCGAAAAATAGCACTGAAAACTAACGTTTCTGAAAATATCCGCTAAAAAGTGTGAAATAGACTAAGGCCGGCCGGGGCCGAAAATTTGAGAAACGGCCCGGCCGGCCATTTTCCAGCCCTGGACTAGAGTATATTGATTGTTAAATAAAAAACTATATTCCTGGAATATGTTTTGTAAAAATTACTTACTCTACAGTCTCAATCTTTTGTAATCCGAATTTCTTCTTCTTGTAAATAATATCATAACGACTAATAACTTCATTAAACCTTTTATATACTATATTAATTTTAATAATATGTTTATAGAGCAATCTGTTGAATATATTAAATAGTATTTCTGTAGGTAAATCACAAATATTAGTCGTCATTTAAACTAAATAACCTAAGATTAATTAAGGAATATTATATATTAAGAAGAAGGTTTGAAATTGTTTATTTATTCCAAAGTGAAACTTTGCAAGTAGTTTTATAAACAATAACGTTATTTTAACCAATGTTGACCTTTCGTTAGCAAGACTGTATGTCAATACGGCGTCTTCTATAGTCTGTTTTTAAATCGAAGGGATCAGCAATGGCGGAACTCCATTTTTAAAGAAGTGCGGAAAGCGGAACGCGGAACCAAAAAAAGTCGCGGTATGCGTAATTCCACACATCGCTGGTAAGAGTCCGCCAACTTCTGTACACTTTTCTAGTCGACATGCTGTCTATCAAAGAGATGTAAGCATTGTCAATGTAGGTTAGAAATGAAGTTTTTTTAACAAAAACAGCATGTTAACCGTATGAAATAAGTTCTGTAAGGTTTAACTCTCTACAGTCTAACATAACAAATATCCATGTGACCAAAACTCCTAACACATTGATTACAACAGCATTATGCAGTTCTTGTTAATAAGCTACAGTATAACTATAGTCTGACATTGGGACAGCATTGGTTAGCATAATATTTTTGTTATAGATATAGATAGAATATTTATTGTTCGAACACTAGATTATTTGTATCACTCTTGCTGATAGTTCACTTTCTTGATCGTAGTGTTCGGGAGGAACTTGAGCCGTTGTTTCAGCCATAACAGACCTCTGATTGAAAAACAAATATCTGAATTATTCGAATCAGAATGAATTCATTTGTTGATAAAACATTTTGTTAATCTTATTTTTAGACTGAGACTGTAACATTACACCATGAGTTCCTTTAATTATTGGATCCTGTTCAGAATATGTCACTTTGCTTTACAAATAACCGTTAATAAAATTAGGGCTTTTTCGGATATTTGTTTCCTATGTAAAGAATATTACACTTTTTAATTGAAACGTCAAGCTGCTTATATTTAATATAAAGCGAAACATTATATAAATCGAATTGTAGTTTATTTGCATAGCATGGTATATATATATATATATAATATACCTGAATAAAACTGTTTTATGAAAAATGTTGCTTTTTGGGTTCATTTGAAGTTCTCTGAATACTTATCGGCCACCCTGTATTGTTTCAGATTCTTGTGGAAGATTATGATTATCGTGGTAAAGTTGACTATGCCCTTAGCTTAACGGAAAATGACATAATAGAACTCAATTGTATCTATACAACTTAATTTATACTAAGTTTCTTGTATTAATTATATAATTATGTTGTTTAAATGATTTTAGCAATAAATTACACTGTTTTAAATCTTTAGAACATTGAGCATGAACCGGTATATCGGTTTATATTTAAGGATATATTTTTTAGAAGTATAAACAGTAAGTTATATATTTATTAAGTTTTTAAAAACATTTGGAAGCCAATGGAGCTTAAATTTTGTTGAATTAAACATAACAAAATACAAATAACGACCAAACATAAGGAATGGCTCATCTTTTATTTTGAATATTAATTAGTTTACTAACGCAGAACTAGATAATAAGACCACTGAAAACAAAGTTTGCTAACTTATATGAACAGTAGAATAAAGTCTTAGTTATCACTTAACGGGACTGTGACACGGTTTTTCACATAGCGTCCGAAAAGAAGGAGAATTGTCCGCTTAAAAAGTTCTAAAGAAATATATATCTAAAATTGTTTGCATTTGAGTTCAAAGGTGGGCGCTCCCATTCATTTTGGTCCACTTTGGCTCGGGTTACTGTAGCTTGCACTTATAACTTAACTTTTAAGAACTTTGGTGCGACGGCGCCTACTTTTGTTTAAAGAAGCCTAATTAGGTTGAAAATCATTATTTTTCTATCATCTAAAAACAGTTTTACTATAAATTTTCAGCTCTTTCAAGGAAAATAAACTAATTAAATACTTTTTTATTACAATAGCATCGCCAGGGAAGAAAAGTGACTACTACCCAAACATAGTGACATAATCAAAATTTAAAATTGTCATTATAAAAGCCATTTTGCACAAAAAGGAAAAGGTTTACTTAATATTAAAGAAAACTTTTTTCATTTAGAATTCGGCTCTATTGAAAAATTTAACGAAGTTTGGCCCACTGCGTTTATACGCCAAATATAACTTATAGGTAGCGTTATGCTACCTCTATGTATAACAATAAGGTTAGTTCATATATATCTTGTCTTGTTCAATATTCATTACAAAAATCATTTACTTCTTTTATTATTTTAATTCTTATTTATCTATTATATTTGTTATATTTAGGTGTAATCTCATATAAAAATGTCATTTAAGTTCATGCGAATGTCCCGGACTATAGTTGAAGTTAGTAAAGCTGATAAGAATGGTATGAATAAGGTTAGTTAACATAAAAGTAAGAGGGGAACATATCAATTAATTTGCTTTTGGCTATTTTATCATAACGGTAAAAATGCAGATTGCATTGAGATAAAACAAGGTTGTTTATACACATATATATATATATATATATATATAATCTCAAAAACTCAGTTTCCAGCGCGGTATCGTGAGCGGGACGCAGTGCTATAAAAATGAATGTAAAATCGGACGACGTCGTGCGTTTTCTCCAAAAGAACATTCATTTTTGATAACACTCCGCCCGCGATACCGTGCTGGAAACCTAGGTCTTGAGATAGACTATAGCAAAACATTACATAGGCTAACTAGAACTTCTGCATTCTTAATAACTTTTGAACTAAATAATTTCAGATTCCCTTCAGCATAATGACAGAAAGTAACATAGAGATAAACTTTGACTTTTCTTTAAAGCTACTAAAGAAGATCTTTGATAATAACGTTGGAAAACTATTTGGGTGAGTAAATTACATTAGTTTTAGATATAACGTTATCTCGCAAATTAGTAACGTCAGTGAAGTTATTTTAATTAAAATAAATCTTTTGATCTTTTATGGGTAGAGAGGATCAGCCAAATATAATATAAATAAAATTGTAATATTTCGTACCTTAGAGAAAATATTATACAAATATATAAATAAAAACTTAAATATTCCTCGGAACAGTGTACTTTGTGATGCAGAAATATTGAAAGTTTGGTACGCCAACAACCGAGTTTATGGCTAAATAACAGCATTTGTTAAAGAAAAACTGCCAAAATAAGGGATAAAACTAACATAAAAAGCAAAAATCCACAGAAAATTAATAAATTTAACATCGATACAGTTTATTTTGACATTTTGTGCTTCTAATTTGCGTGATCCTCTCTTAAACTATAATTTTCACTTTTAGCGCATAGATATACCCAGAGAAACTGCTAAGATATGTTTCTGCTTGGGTTTCTCTACTTATAGAATCAAGTACAACTGTTCACATAACGAGATGGACGAGCGTAACATGCATAATTTATATTAATTACAGTAATTTATATGATTCTCTTAACAAAGAAAAGAACAAACAAGTAGAACATAAGAATTCTAACATTCAGAATAAGGTTAGTTTTCTATAATGTTAAGTCATTTTGTAAAATAAAAGTAAAATGTTTTATATTTAAAAGAGGTTTCCACTTCTTTTTCTTAGAGTATTAACTAAATTTTCGCCATGTGTTAGTTTCTATAAATGGCAAATCCTAAAAAAAGAGCAGTCTATGTTGAACTTTTACTGAATATAACCTTAAATTGTAGAGAGCACAAATCTGCTAAGGTAGTAAAAATAAAATACAGTCATCTTTTCGTTACAAGTCCGATAATATCTTTGTAAGGTTTTTCTATTTTAGAATATGGAATAACAAAAAGAACAATATGAACTCATTGCAAAGAAAGCCTAAAGCCTGGAAATTAATAAAGATAAATTTTATATTCACATTTTACTACTTGTATGACTTTGTATTCCTTGTTCTTTTGTTTTTAAACTACTCTTCATTCAATTTAATTTAATGCAGTAATGAATAAGTCATTATCATCGAGTTTATAAGAATACATCTTACAATATTACAAAATAAAACATATTACTACTACTTTATCAGATAGCAACGGTGCTTTTAATTGAGAATAATCAACCGATTGTGAGCAGCAGTGGATTAAAATGTGCGGAATTGTTTTTACAGAAGACAATATAGTTAATAATTTGTAATACAAGTACTAAGAGTGTTGCGTTATGTTTAACATAGCATTGAAACTAAAAACAAGGAATAGTTATTAAAAGAATAATGATTCCTTTCAAAAGGGTTCAAAAACTGTTTTATTTCCATAAGCTACTGAATGTAAAACATTCTTTTTAGTTGAGGAACGTTATTACCTGATGCAACTTATGTCGATGATTGTACTGGTAAGTGATACTGACTCTGTTAATATCATTACTATTATTTAAGACAATTCTTCTAAAGTAATTCTAAAACCTTTTTTAACAAAATTCTATTTCTTCTTTTTTTGTTCCCATCTATCATTTTCACTTATATTTTCTCTCTCATGAATATATAAGAACTTTTATTCGAAACAGAGCATTCTTCTATTATATTCATCTAATTCTTCTCTAAAGTCGGTTGAGTACCTTTTTATCTTCTTTCTTTTAAATAGGTTGTACAATGTTTCCAATAGGCTGCGGGCTGACCGGAACCGGCCAGGCCGGGATCTCAGATGTCCGAAAAGTTCCAAACGAACCGGGGTGAAAATGTTTTTAGAAGTTTTTAGACCGGCTTGGCCCATTTCGAAGCCTTGTTTCCATATAAATAGATGTAGATACCAGTTATTAACAAAGTTGTTACAGGTAATTGTCGATTCAATAATGAGTATGGATATACCAAAGTGTCCATATAACTCGGTCTATACAATTGTAGAGGTATATTTATTATAATTATTCTTTATTTATATTTATGTGATTGTATTTTTATTAATATTTATAATTAAGAGTCGCAATAAGAACAAAAAGAAGTCGATTGTATGCTGCCAACATGGAAAACCTTGTGTTTTGAACGAGAACAATATGAAAAAAGGTAATATTTAAGTATTAAATATACATTTAAATATATAAAATACATATATTATAATATTTTAATATAAATAAAATGTTTATTTGTTCTAGAAGATGGAGCTTATGTTAATTTAATGAAAGAAGGCCAACAAGACAGAAATGCATGTGAAGTTAGCGATAAAACACACAATCAACTACAGGAATTGGCTAACAGATTGAGGTAATCCATAATAATAATAATAATAATAATAATAATAATAATAATAATAATAATAATAATA
>JAQGAV010003603.1:0-12096 GCA_034691345.1 Phasmarhabditis papillosa | reverse complement strand
CTAGAGCCTGCCTATGCGCCACTCTTTGACCTATGGCGCTACCTACGACCATAACATGGCGCCAAATGTTCCTAGTAGTAGCCACTGTATTTTATGCCCCCGTATCACAACAGCCACTAATTCGGTCACTTAAGTAAGGTTACTTGCAGATACGAGCCGTATATGAACGTAGCCCAGCGGAGACCTACCGTTTGACAGCGGATACGTGCAGCGACGGCTCGTATGTGCACGTCTCGGCCGGTTAAAATGCTCGTCCCTGGTGGACCAGAGTTCATTCCACAAAGTCTTTTCCGGACAACAACCCCCCCCCCCTCCAAAAACTAGGGACTACACTAAAAACGTTATAGTTATTGCTTTGCATCATTTAGACTTTCATGCTACTTTTTAAACTTTGTCTCGGCTCGTTCATTTTTCGTCTCGGATTGATTTCATTTGCTAGCTTCTGGACTCGGAAATCGGATAGTTTTACTGTGAGTTTTAGCCGGTACTGGGCTAGTAATTTCCAGTGTTGGTTCCAAAGCTCATAGAAATGGCTCATTGTAATGAAATACCTCTAAATAGTTAGTGAGGAGGTTTAATCAAAAAAGGTCAAGGCTGGTAACCTTTATTGGTAATAGCTTGGTGGAAAATGTGTATTATCTAAAGAGATAACATGGATCTAGGTCGTGGAAAGGTTTTCAAGTCCTAGCCCCCGTCCCTGTATATATAATATACATTATTTTTAGATAACTCTGCAGGTGGTCCTAATTCACAAATTTCTTCTAATACTCTGTCTGATATCTGCCTTGGCTATGATTGGACACTTTAGGGCAAACTTCCCCAATCAAAAGATATCCGGCTTCGACTTATCAGCTTCCGGCACCAAAAGTAGGTTTAGAAGTGAGAAATTCCCAATTTGGAGAGTTTTAAATGATGGATCTTGTCTGTTTAAAGGGATCCAAGAACCTCGATAATCTGTAGCGAGAGCAGTAGATTGATTCAGGGGTGACAAAGGATGGACCGCCTCTGTCCAGCAACTCTTGAACGGCTCTTTCGAAATAAGTAGCCCCCATCGGCCTCAATGACCCTTTGAAGTCATTGAGGCGATATTGACTACTCTTTAAAGCCAGGCATGGGAAAAGGCCGGCAGGCCCGGCCAGGCCCGTTTCTTAAATTTTCGGCCCTGGGCGGCCCGTTTGTCAAATTCCCAGCCCTGTTTGAAGCTCTTGAAGCTGAAGAAAAGCTTCTCCAGCAACTCTTGAAAGTCTTTTTAATACGTGGTTCTTTCGAAAAGAAGAAGTTGGCTTATTTAATTAATTTCAGACTTTGTTAGTGAGTTTGTTATCACTACCTGCTCCTATCCTACAATAGTCATGTTCATGTACTTCTTAAGCACCTTTGTTCTCGATATGAAGGTTTTTGCCGGTAAGAATCGAGACTACAACGGGGCTATAAGCTTAACTATGAAAAACTACTTTTAAACTTTTAGAAATATATTTAAATAATATTATATATAACTGCACATCAGAAGTACATTCATATCATTCACATTCCCAGAAAACAACAGAACTATTTTCAACTTTTACAATCGCATTCTAGTAATCGCTAATATATAATAGAGTGACAAACAAGAAGTGCACAAGACAGAAATCTGTTGTCCGACTTCAATACAAAACAACCATATAGTTAGTATGATATATTATATTATATTCTAGTCATCTTGTACATAGTCTTGGCGATTTATCGCGATCATTTTAAAGCCGATGCGCCTTACGTGAAATACATTCTGATTGCTGTTACTGTTCTTGGACTTCCAACATTTGGTTTTTGCATAGTATATAGTGTAAGTTGCAAAATATAGATTAATATCGGTTATGTTGGTGAATTAATAAAACTTCTGCTACGGTGGTAGTTTGTAAATCAGCCAAATTATGCCAAAATGTCCATCTTAATCAATAAACATTTTAGGAACGATTCATGGAATCGTTAGCGCTCTTTTATGGAATAACTGCCATATGTTTGGCATTTATCGGAGTCTCGACAATTTTCATTTACGGTTAGTTTGGGAAGCCGAAAGCCTCCGCCACTAGCCGAGCCGATGTCAAAACATTTGGAAATTTCACCTCAGCCCTTCTCGGTGTAAACCCGTTGGAAATTCGCATCATTATAGGACAACTTGAGCATTTATTGGATCACGCTACCTTTATTGGTCATGCCACCTCGATCACTGCGAAAGTGGGAGCTGCAGCGCCGATGTATCCGCGTTTTGCGGGATTTGCGGTACCGCAATATTTAGTGGTCAGTAAGCAAGTATATATACATTAAATATAATAACCAACATCTGCATTATTGAATTCTGCGTGTAGAACATCTAGAATAGAACATTCTGTGCATGCTGAACCCTTTAATGGAATAAATGCCATATGCTCGGCACTCACTGAAGTCTCTGTGATATTATATTAAATCAGAATATCAGATTTAAAAGTATATCAGAATAATATATCGTTTTAGCAGTATCAGTGGTATATATATCAAAAAATTAATACAAAGGTGATGAATTCGAAAGGTATTATCGATTGTGTTTGTACTAAATTTGGATATAAAAGTGATGGAACTATTTCGTTTCACCCATAAGCCTCATACGAAATAGCTCCGACCAATGCCCTGGGCTCGTCAGCAAGACAGGCATTGATCGTGTTGTTTAAAAATGATTGATACTTGATAAAGGAAAGATATATACAAGGGATAAATATGGTCAGATATCTAACTTGCAACATCAAATAAATACAAATTATAGAGAATATATAAGATCACAATTGTCTTCAAATACTTTAGGTCATTGGTTGCCTTGATATTGTAATGAGTATGTCCCTCTGGTACAATAACGACGACTGGTCAAATTTCTTTGCTGGAGTAGGTTTATTCAAATATTCAGAGTAGATGCATAAGGCAACGAATAATAAGGTAGAATAATGAGTAATAAGATAGCTGAAATAAGCCACAGCACCTAGAGTAGTAATGAAATAACTCCTAAATCTAGCATTTAGATAGTACTTATGGCGACTCCCATTGCAGTCTTCGTGGTGTACACAGTGATTCATATGAAGCGAGTAATGGTAAGTGGCATAAATTATGATGCTGAGTTACAGATTAATTGTTGCAGAATACGTTAGATGTAGAAGATAAAGATAACAAAGCTGACGGAATTGGCCAATTATGGCGGATCTTCTACCCCTCGCCAGAACATCCATCCTACAGTCGTATAATGAATGTTGTCCCAAGTAAGTAATATACCTAGTAAAGATATAAAGCAATCAATTAAATGATAGGACAACAGCCCCAAATATAACGTTTCGAGAGTAGCAATATGATGGGTTAATCCCAGGGTAGGCAAGGGCCGGCCCGGGCCTGATGCACTAGGCCCCACTATTGCGAAATTCCAATTTATTACCAAAATTTCCAATTTTGCAACAAAAGCAATTGGAAAATTTGTATCACTTTTGATCGGTTTTGAAAGTGAGGGCCGGGCGGCACTTTTGCCTAATCGTAGAAAAGACAAGATATATTTCGCACAGTGATATTTAGTAGCAGACACACTAGCTCCTAACTATATTTCCATTTCAGTAAAGAACAATGAAAATGAAACACAAATCGCCCCTTCAGCGATGTCCGCCAGACCAAAATAGAAAATGTGATACATAAATTGGAGAACAGTGTGCTGTATATCAAATACATGTGATTTTTTCATATACTTTTCATTCAATAAACAATCATCAGCAATGTTTACTTGTTTTAATCTACTTGCTAGTCGGTATATTCAGGATAGTTATGCGTATTATAAACAGTTAATTTTGAGTCGGGGTCTACCAAAAAGTCAGCCACCGCTGTCAAACATAGACTTGAGAAATGACACTGATAAAAACATCCAAAACGGAACTTTCTTTAATAGAATGGACCTGGCAAAAACATGTTCATGCATGAAGAACAGCAAACTGTTTTCCCACAAAAAATAATGCTCTAATACGAATTTAAGCCCCAATGCTCATTTTTAGCGGTTCAATTTTGAAATTTAAAAATGCAACGTTCACAGGATATTCCTCATTTTCTTGTCCGATGGTTGTTAATTGTTTTATGTTCTATTTTTTTCTAGTGAAGCCTCTTACATGACATTATTGTCGTCCGTATTTGAATGATTCCGATAGCCATTGTAGGATAACAGGCCAGTAATCCGTAATGACCGGATGGTATTATAAACCTATGGAACGTTTGTGACTATTATGACGGTTGCAGTGCTATGGAGGCAACCATTCTTGACAATTTATTCATATTTTGCTAATTATGTCTTATTTTTTATTATCAACTCACACGGATTTATGTTTAATAATATTTCAGAGCCCTAATGCCTGAGGATATGGGAGCTGAGGAGCAGGCGGATCTCTCTCTGCCAATCTGGAGCTGCGAGGATTTCCTGGTTAATATTCGCGTGCTGGTTGGATCACATTATTTATTTCAGAAAAGACGTAAGGCGTTCAATGACGCCAATAAAACGGAAGAAAGTGCCCTAGCCATTCTTCAGGAGCTGGTCGAAATACAGGATGACCAGGTCGACATGTGCGTGCAACAAATTTCACAATCGTAGTTGGAGCAAATTGATCTAGCTTTATGAAACCAAACTAGTGATGATCGATTACTTCATTAGGGGATTTTTCAAATTGATGAGATTTTGCTGAATTTGAATAGGGCAAGACGTGCCGTATTCTTTTGAAATAGTTCTTCCGGTAGTAGGGCGTTAACCGTTTTCATCTTAAAGTTGGAATCCCTCACCGCCAAATTTTTCGTATAACTATTGTGATAAATCTTTTTTTTAGAAATGCCTGGATCGAATGTAGCACTCTTTTGGAGCTACTGCTGAAAAGTGTTGCGCCATCAACTCTTCTTGCGAAGCACGGGGTAACACATTCGCTTGATATCATATTGCTCATATGTATTTAGATTTGATGCATCACGGCCCTGCGGGATAAGTCTCACAATGTGGTCAAGATTCTGGCCCAAATTCTCACGAATGGCAATGATGTAAGATTGTCAGGTTGATAGTATTGTTCACAATTTTGTTCGTAGGTTACCAAGCTGCTGTCAACCGAGGCCACCGCAGTGGCGATTGCCTTTGCCAGACGTATAAACCACACGGATACGTATGAAGCGGTACGTCGATCACCATTAACTGAGTGCAAGCATTTCCAGTGTAATATTTGATGTGATCTATAAATAAGCTGGACCTATATGCATTTGTCCGGTACTAAATCAAGTCCGGTGGCCCTATCCAAGAGAGCAACACATTGTATCATTTTTTTCTTTTTTGAGGGTGTTAAAGAGCACTAATTTTGTGGTGCTGGTTCTTTCATAAAAAGTTAGCTTGAAGGAGGAATCAAAAGCAAAATTATTGCTCTTTAACATTCTCATAAAAGAAAAAATGCATACAATGCGTGGCTTTCTTTTCTACAGTCACCGGACTAAACTTTTATGCATATGGGTCCTAGTTACCTACGAGATAACCACCTCTGACCTATAATATCCAATAATTAGCCACATCATTCTTATCAGGTTGCTAAGTTATTGGCTCCGGTTTCGTGCAACCCCGATGTGCTTAACGAGCTGAAGTATCAGCACGACACCTCCAACTCTATGCAGCATCGCTTCAAGGTTTATCAGGTAAGAAATACAGCATGTTTTGTCATGTTAATTTTTTATTTAGGTGGTCATCGAGGCACTTCAGCAAGAAGTCTACCACGATGGCCTAAACCATTTAATGGATGCTATTGAAGAACTTCTAAAAGGTATGGCGGATCATTGCTATGTATTAATATTTGGCATCATCTAGGCGATGATTACATTGGCAAGCTATGCGCCCTCGAGATGCTGACAGAAGCTGCAGTTTATAACAAGAGTAGCTCCGATGTTTTGAGCAATTTGCCAATTACCAAAAAAGTAATCTAGTGCTGCGTAATGTCATAAATTATTAATTTAGGTATACGAAGTTTACGCCTTGAAAAATACTGATTCGGATTTATTCCACGGTTAGTCCTGAAAGAAGTATGTTTTGTGATAGTATGGCTGTTACAGCTTCGATGGTGTATTTAGCTGCACTCTGCAGAAATCAGCCAGCGCACCTTCTGAAGTTCGACAAGCTTACAACTATCACTTTCGAAAAGGTGTGTTTTCTCGAAATACAAGTTTTATTATTTAGTATAGCTAACCACATCGGACTTGGTAGATGACCTCGCATTCATGGTGGATAGTTTGCAGCATATAGCTGTATCACCTGCCGGAAAGCTGAATCTCATGACTGCACTTGGAGCTGACACTATTGGTTGCCTTTTGAAGACGATGTTTGCCCGCAACTACTTCAAAGCGGTGGAAGTTTTGCGTGACCGCGTGGTTGCGTTTTTCCGAAGTATTTTTAAAGGTATTTCGTTCACTAGTAGATTTAAACGTTAAAAGTATTCAGACGATAATGATGCCTCTGCCGATTGGTTCGCCCTTGTTGGTCCGGAGCTGTGCAGTCTTCTCACCACCTCGCTGGCCAAAAGCACCGAAAGAGAACGACGACATGCGATGGAGACACTGGACGTTCTACTCCGCAAAACATGGGCTGTAAAGGAGTTCATGAACATGAACAAGAAGAACTTGGACATGTCAGTTCGATATTCTAGGAATTGTTGGTTATTTCTTTGTTTTTAGCTTCATGGAATGAGTCAGCGAGTACTCTGACCCCGTCTATGAGCACACTCAAAAGAAGAAGGATATTCTTTCTCAATTTGTGACCTCAAATGTGTGTGCTGAGCTAGTGGAACCTGGTGTTAAGCAGCGAATTGAGGACTCTCTGAAGGCACCAGTCTCGCGTGAACCCCTGGTGGAGACTGTAAACCTATAAAAGGTATGTTTATTACAAATAGTATCTTCTAGTGAATCCCTATACTTAATCGTTAAAGCTGCTGCTTCAGTTCCCTACTCTCGTCTCGTCTCGGATTCAAAGACGATTACCTTTTAACATGTATACGTGTTTTTTGTATTGTAATTACTGTTTGTAAATCATTGTCAGCGCAGTTATTTGTAATAAATGTTCGGTCTTATTATTCCGTTCTCACGTTATGTTATCGGGTATCAAATGATCTATCATAGAAGTTAATAAATAAAAAGATAATAATGGGCAAAAATGAATAAACAATTTTATAAAAATTTAATTGGAAAAACCTATTCGAAGACATTCGAATACTTTCCGAATTTCAGTGATTGGTTTATTTACTGCAACAGGTAACGGGCCGGCCCGCACACCCAAATTTTCTAAGCCCAGGCCGGCCCGCACACCCAAATTTTCTAAGCCCAGGCCGGCCCGACTCGGCCCGTGTCGACGAAAATATGGAGCGAGAGCTCAAGGTTCGATCCCAGCCGGGACATTAGTTTTGCAATTTATAATGTTTGTAATAGAAAAGGTGCGGGCCGAGTCGGGCTGGCCCGGGTTTTCTCAAATCTTCAACATGTCGGCCCGACCCGGCCTGCTCTTTTCGACAGGTATGGTTTACTGTGTCATTTGTGTGTTTTCGGTATATGCCTCCGAAGCTGATGCGCCTACGAACGATTCGAGGACAAGTGTTTTCACTTGAGCTGGAGAAGAAAAATTTCATAACACTAGAGTTGGTTCCCCCCTTCCATCTCCATTTACAATTTTTACTCAAGATTCGAAAATTCACTGGTGATCGTCGATCGGAGTTTACTTGATAGAAGTTATCAAATTGGAGATTATGTCGATTTTAGTGCAAACGAGCTGTCCCAGGTTGCTGTGTATTTAAAAGGTTTACACTGTTATTGTTTAGAGCGAATCACTTCGATACAAAGGGCTGGCATATCCTGTAAAATGGAGGGCAACAACGGTTATTCTACTAAGAAATTGTACAACAATTGAAGTTATTCAGATAAAATTCATTAAATCAAAACATGTAGCTACTGCTCCAACATTGAAACCGGTGTCTACCGGATTATTTGATAAGATTGGAGAAATTACGTCAATTGGAGATGACTTTGCAATACTGGGGTGAGTTTGAGGATACAAAGCGTCGTTTTTCATCAAACATGAAACAATGATCTCCTTGAAATCAAATTTATTAAATCTTATCTAATAATGTGCTCCTGTTTTTAGGTATGACGATTATGCTATTCTTATTGATCGTAGCACAGAAGATGGAGAACATAGGTACAAGATCGGCGACAAGGTGCATTTTCACGCTGTTCGATTGCCACTTGTAAGCTCGGTCAACTGCTACCGATCTAATAATGTATTTGCCAGGACAAGATTAATCTTTACTACGATACTCCGAAACAGTGCACTTGGATCGCTACGAAGGTAGTTAGATGACTTTTCAGCGTTCTGGCTTGAATTGAGCCGGGGCTGGCAAACGTGGGGGCCGACCCGGGCCGTACTTTTGTGAAAAGAGGGCCGGCCCTCATTTTCGAAACGGATCAATAATGCTCCAAAATTGGAATTTCGCAATAATGGGGCCTAGTAGGACCGGCCCTTCCCACCCCTGAATTGAGCAATGCCGGTTTTGAATCATTGTTCAGCAATGGCTGGGAATTAAAAAATGTACATACTTACTGAAATCGGTTTGGTTGGTTGAAACCGTTGGACAAATATTATTATTTCCTACCGAGTTGTTTGGCAATTCAATGTTCTTTGTGTGAACCAAACACTAATTTTACTTGTTTTTTTTCAACTCAATCTGCTAGTGTATAGGTCAAGCGATCAATGGAGAACATTGCCATTCCATCAGTTCCTTCGTCTCCCACTATTTCCCGCAATGAAGACAAAAGTACTACCGACGGCTCGAAGGATGATATGAATAAGCAAATGGCGGAAGTCCCCCGATTGAAACAGGGAAGAGCAGTGGTTATGCTTGTTCGCCCAAAAATCTACATAGCTTTAAGGTAATTTCTTTCAACTCATGAGAATTACAAACCAGCTCGTTTAGATTTGAAGGAAGCGCAGTTATAGTTAATTGGAATATAATCAATTTTTTTTGTGATACCGATGACATCTTGGACTTTACGGCTATTCCAATGACATCGGTAACTACCTCACATGTTACATCTGCAGTTCACCGAATTCCGTTATAGGCTGAAAAATTAATGTATTCTGATACAAAATTGGATATAAAATGGAAAGCCACTAAGGTTTGCTTGAACAGTTTAAAGTTTCACTCGACTCAATGTGTCTAGGTTGCATTTGTAAAGCACGCTGAAGTGGTTCAAGGAGTCGGAAAGATTGTTTTGGTCGATTTCGATGGCCAATTCTGTTTCTTGCAGGACAAGATTGTCAGTTTTTCTCTTGTCAGTTTTTTTCTCTTTCAAAAATATTTGTTTCAGCATGGTTCTGTCGCTGATATATTTTGCACTCGTTTAAATTTCAAGCCGATGATCAATAGACCGCAGAATATCAGCACGGTACTTTTTAGACGGCCGGATATTTGTCATTTACACGTTATTTTCAGTATTTCAAAGAAGGAGATCTGATAAACTATGCTGCTAAAGAACAGGCAACACATGGGGCAAAAAATGTGAAATGGAGAACAATAGCAACTACGTCACTAGACTTTGCGCTCTATTCTGTTAGTTTGCTTGACACAATTAGGATGTTGATCTCACTCTATTTTAGGTGAAAAACTCACAAGGTGCCATACAGTGGTCAGCTAGAAGAATTAAATCTTGTACCGAGGTGAGAAAAGAAAAGTATTCTGGTTACAGACAACATCTACTTAGAGCAGCCCTGATTGTCGCCAAATGACAGAAGCCAGTTTATCTCAGGAGACTTCCAATCAATGTGATGTAAGTGCGACGGTCGATAAGCGCCAGCCGGATACTGGAGCTCTGTCCAGTTATACTAGCGAGGTATGACACCATAGAAATATTGGTAATTAGAATTCGTGTTTAGGTAACCGCTCCTATCGAGAACACTCCCGTAAATAGTACGAGCAATTCTGCTGAAAACACCCTGCAAGACGCATTTGATATGGATAAGACGATTAACAGTGATGTCGAAAATCTTGATGACCTGAATAATTCCAATGGCGGTGGTCGGCCATCTAGTTCCGAGTGTTCATTCGTAGACTGGCCGAGTCGTTCGGTTCGTTTCTTTCTTTTCTGAATATTCTTTCCAAAGCTGTCTACATAACTCTATCACGCTCAAAATTGTAATCGGGACTCGGCAGAAATTTGCAACTATAAAGTTTAAACATTGAATAAGAAAAACAACTAAAAATTTGAGTGGAAATTACTGCTTAGCGTTGCGTTCAATTCCCTAATATTAGCCATTGCTACTCGATTTGGCAAAGCTGGATGTGAATTGCCCAAACTATAATTGGATGACATGACGCATTAATGCTGTTATTTGTTGACGAAGACAGACTATTCAATATTGTTCCATGTTTGAGCCGTGTCTCAGACAAACTTTTTCAAAATTTCCAGGCTCCCGTGCCGGTGCCGTACCGTTGAGGCAACCCCATTTTTTATCTCCGTAATCTACGTTTTTTGAATTTTCGAATTATTCTGAAATATTTTACTGCATCTTAATTTGGTAGCAAATTTTATTTTATACGGTGTTGTTTACCGATTTAGTAAACCTAGCCATATATGTAGTGCTAAGGTCTCTTAATGTGATTCGGATGCCCGGCACATACCGTTGAGCGGTCTGGACTCAGATCAACATCATGCCGTTTTAGATGCCATTGCACCAGTCTACGCCTAACATGTCGATCGACAGTGCTCCAGAAGACACGGATGCGAACGAGAACTGTAATGATTGGAATCCTGAATATGTTAACATAGTGAATTATTAAGTTTTTATTATGCAACTGAACAAGTATATTTAGCTTGCCAGTGATCTACATGGGCTTATGAAAAACAACAGGAATACAACATTCGACCCCAGCTGCGAGAACCGTTCGGACCAAGACAATTCGGCCGTAAATAAACGGGATAAAATAATAAATGATGTAGGAATGCCATTACTGCAGAGAAGCAAGTTAATTATTTCAGCTGGTTCGTGATTGTATCCGTGTGTTAACAAGATTCGAAGTATATCCTGTTCCCGTGGCCAAATTTCTGGCTGAATTCCTCTACCTGCATAGAACGGACTTTCAAGTGAGTTTAGATATTGACACCTGCTGCTTTAGAGAATGACGATGATTGTACGAACAAGGATTGCATTTTTAGGCCCGCTTGAAGCCCATTGGAATGTATCGCTTCTCCCATTTCCAGAACTTCATAACAGGGAATATACGTTACTTCGTAATAGAAGTAAATGGAATATCCGATATTCACAGAGAAGATGTATGTTTCGACAGTTTCGCCCTATCTAATCTGGAGGTCTTTGTAGCATTATATATTTTACAGTCATATGATTCACTTTGCTGACGTGACTTGTTATTTTTTTTGTCAATTGTGCGATCGATGATTTCATCAAGAGTGGTGTCATTAATTTCGCGTGGCGTCTTTTACTTCGTTTTCGAGACTCGAGACTCTTTGTAAAATTGGGAATACCCCATTTCCGAACTGCCCGTTTCCAAACCGCCATTTCTGAACTGTCGTATCAGAACTGGTCACCCCCAACCGACTGTTTTCGAACTGTGTGATTTTGCAAAGACCTCTCAAAAGGCCGGGCCGGGCCAAGGCCGAAATATCCAAAGATTAATATGGCCGGGCCAAGGCCGAAATATCCAAAGATTAATAAGGCCGGCCCGGCCTTAGCCTTCGCCTAGCCTTTTGCAATTTAAGGCCTGATATAGTGTTAACTTAAAAAATCAAAAAAAAATTGTGACCAAGGAAAAAAATCTTTCGGCCACGATTTGCTTCGATTAGAAAAGGTCTTATGCATTAATTTCAACATCGAAAGTTGATCTAATAATGACAAGGCGCCACAACTGTTGGCTATTTCCAACAATTCTTATGCAAGGTATTCTAAACAAATTTTGAAAGATTGGGGAAAAGAAAATCAGAGCACTGCGGGCTGAATGGTCCAATCTGGCAGGCTGCCAACGTCAACGAGTATGCTTTTACTCGCAATGGCAT
>JAQGAV010003602.1:0-12097 GCA_034691345.1 Phasmarhabditis papillosa | reverse complement strand
CCGGAATCTTCTGAGCAGAGACGGCTCCTTTCTAACATTCAGTCTTCGGGTGCACGAAATATGGGATAAATAAGCTGCTGGTTTCCCAAGCCTTCTGCAGCTACGGGGAGTCGATCCCACAGTCTCCGATCCTTACGGATTCAGAGACCGCTGCTCTAACCACTAGACTAAAGCAGCACCCGCAACACCAAAGCACATTTTGTTATGTACTTTCTAAAGTTAATTGCACTTCTTTAGAAAGTAGTGAGTACAATTGTACCTACGGACCATGCTGGGAGCCCTGTCTCTCAATGATAAGTCTTACATGGAATATGATATCAGCTCCATCAAAAGATCCATCTACTCCGCTACCATTCTGGGATAAAATGAGATTTCTTCTACACGGAAGATTTTCTTGGCTATCCAATAAAGTAAGATCAATATAGTGTGATTCAAGATGAATAATGGAGTGCCACTTGCGTATTTTACGGAAATTTTGCATATATTTTCGGTTTTCGAATACTTTCAGAGCCATTTTCAACGAGATTCTGTTTTAACACTCCATTATTACTCGTGGATCAGACTATAGCTTACTACTTTGAGCTCTACTTTTAACTTTAGTACCAAACTACTATGCTTGCCTCTCCAGACCCATATAATGCAACAGAAACCCTGGAAATGTGCTGGGATGACTTTGGTCTAGATTGGGCATTAGGTAGCATATCTGCTATGATTTAGCATAATGTGGATCATTCTAGGTGAAATTCGCATTCGATCCCGTTTCAAGGTGTTTATGAGAACTGCTTCTCGCTACGATGAATCGAAGATTCTTTCAATTCCGGACCTGAAGCTACGAATATCTCTAGGTATTGAGATTCTTCATGTCTTAGTCGGGGGTAGCGAGGGGAATTTGAAATGTTGAAAAATTTTGGTCCACGGGCAGGCCCATTCTTGCCCCTGGTCATGCCTTCGACATTTGTGTTCCCCATTTCAAATAATACTTGAATCCCATGTTTTGCAAACTAATTTATAGTCAGCGCCAAGAGTAATGATGGAGTGTAAAGAATTAAACGCTCGTCTGAGCCTTTTTGCAAGTACGCGCGTACAATTTGACTGCAGCTGCGGTATTACAAATCCTATAAATCTATAAATACGCAAGTGACACTCCATTATTACTCTTGGCGCTGACTATAACTAGATAGAGTATTTTGGTGTATCATATTTTATTATTTATATTTTATATAAATAGGCTCATTATGTACCCATTTCGAATTCCGGAAGATTCGAATCTATCTTATTGCTTTCAATATCCTTCTATGTGTTAATTAATGATATTTTAAATAATAAATTAAATATCTTTCCTGACTGGGCGGGAATTTGAAGGTCAAGTCGAGTGTTATCTGTTGTTTATATAGTTGCATTCATACAATCTCACTTTTATCTCGCAACAGCGATAATTATCCTAAATTATCATTAATACTAATATCTATATACATATTATAGTCGACGGAAAAATTGTTCGCAGGTAAAGGACTGCTAATTTTGCGCTCGAGCGCTACTTAATTTGGGTTTCAGTCTATTACCCCTTAATATACGCGCTCCTTTGTAATACTGACCGTATCCCCTTGTGAACGATTTGTCCGGGGACTATATAGACCGCAATTTTGCAAGATAAAGCCAGACTTCATATGGCAAAACTAACCAACAAGTCTTTTTTGACAACTTGTCACACAGCTTGCAATAATAACTTGGCGGCTTCTAAGATGTATCTAATTTTGTTTATTAAACCCTGCTTTGTATAGTCTGTTTTAAAACCTAGACTCCAAGCGCTGTGAATAGTTATCCCGTGATGATGTAAAATCTTGCCTTCAAAAGTTCTCTCACCCGAATGGAGGATTTACACCACTGCGGGATAAGTAATCACAGCGCGTGCAGTCTAGGTTTTCAAACAGACTATATAAGGTATGATTCATTTAATAACCCGGACCGGCATATTAGAATTGTTGAGTAATACCATATAAAGAGAAACTGCCTTAAAACACCAGAACACCGTATTCCCAACAATAGTTCCCGGTTTGCTTTCTGGAATACACTAGATGTGAGGATTTCATGGGCCGTCCCGGGCCGAAAAATCTGATCTGGGGCCGGCCCCATTCCACCCCTGGGATAAACTCAGTAAGAAACTACTCATTCTTCTAATTAATTTTAACCGGTGGTGAATCAATATTTGTCGTTTTGATGTTCGGTGTTTTTCCGCCAGTGTGGTCATTTATCTGATTCAATTTGTTCAAAGGGTCTTAAGAGGTCAGCTAAGCAAACGGAACTCAAACAAAACCAAAATATATATAATATATTAGCATATTAAGTGAAGAATACGGAAAACTAAAATGAACGGCTGATTCTTATTGGTTCGCGCTTTCCTGTATGTGACTATAGTATGTATCAATGGTTTATTGCGCGGTATTCTGGGAGCAGTGGTGTTAAATAGAAACGGCGGATTGAGAGACTTTATTCAAAAACATATTCTTTTTTATAAAACGCCACTTTTCCTAGGTTACTGCGCGACAGATTTGGCAAATGAAGTAAGCTTTGATATTTTGGATAGATAGCTGTGGTCTATAACAAACAAAATACTTCAGAGCGCGGTGGTATACATACGCTTCCGCAAATGCGTATTTGTCTTTTTCTGATACAAAATAAAACTAGTATAATAAAATTTTTCCGACAAAATACAAAAAGTTGCGCATCGAATCTTCCAATGGAAGTTTATTTTTGCCACAGAACGAGAGATTTTTGAAACCTTAAAGAACACCGCTCATTGCAGTCTTTCGTTTGTTATGGACTATATTAATTTGATAATCCAAAGATTTCCTAGAAATCCAGTTCCAATCCAACGATAATACTCTTTTAAGTTAGGTAAATCAGTTTCAAGGACAATTTTTGTTTACAATCGTTGTCAATTTAACCTGCAAAGCCAGTGAAACCTTCAAAAACGTTAAATTTTGTTGCAGTATACCGTGTAACTTCGGGATCCCCTGAATATACTCACATACAAGCTGAGCCCGGCCCCGCCAATCATCCTCTCAGAACATCCTTCTCCCCTTAAATGTATATCTTTATCTGTTTAGTCAAATGTTTTGACCTTGATTTGCGCGGTTGCGGCTGCTGCAGCGCGCATGGCCCATACAGCCTTACAAATATCCAGCCTATACTCATAATATGATTTTGAATTACAAATTTGTAGTTTCAACACTAAATTTTATTGTAATTTTATTAATAATAATAAATTATGGTTTTACATTTAAGTTTTACTTCTGTGTTATACCAACTTATATCTAACTATAAAACTGAGAACTGTCCCGCCCATTTTTTACCTGCACCTGTTCTTCAACCGAAAACGAGTGAGCTTTTAGTTTTTTTAAGCTTAAAGTATACTCAGGTAATAATAAAACTAGTCATTTTTATAGCTTAAACTTAGTACTGATAACTTTTACAGTTTTGAAATGCTACTTAAACAAAAAAAAACTTCGCAAATAGCCCAAAACTTTTTTTCCTATGGGCTAGTGTTTGAAATGATCGTAATTGTCGGTAGCTTTATGGGCGCAAGTTTTATTTATGCGCGATCAGTGCGAAAGAAATAATCCAATGATATTGGAGCGAGCGAACACGAATCGCGCGCAATTTAAATGAACACTTGAATAAAGTGAATTAAACATATATTTGTGTATATTAATATGTAATATAAGCATTAGAATATACCTTTATGTTGTAAATGAATTCGCTCCTGAATCTCCTTTAGTTCAAATTGTACTTGACATGTTTTTTGCCAGGTTGGTATGAAAAGTTGAAGAATAAAACTGTCGTTTCTTCCGAAAACAACCGAGTGAAGTATAAGTACCTACGACCGTAGCCCTTTGCAAGCGTTTAGTCCACCGACTATATTAATACTTATCACTCGAAACTGATTTTGTTCGTTAGTGTTTCACTATTGTTCAATTGGTTGTTATAAGTCATTAGTTGTATTATCTTATGTTATTTTTAATTGTAATGTATCTAAACTATGTTATATCTCAAGAAGTTATAGGCTTGTCTCAAATAACTATTCACAATTAAAATATGCCATAAAGTTTTTATCATTCCACATAGATTGTTATTTTTTGAAGATGTATTAAGTTACATAAGTAATAATACTTTGTTTATTTGTTTTAGTTATTTGTTAAGTTAACTTATATAATACCCCCACTATTTTTTTGAAAAGGATTCTACATTATTCCTACTAATCTTACAGATTCTTTGAAAACTTTCAATTTTTTAAAGTTTTGCGTTTTGAGACCTATTTTCGAATTTTGCTGGCACCCAGCTGTGTGTATCGTATTGGTAACAAGAGGATATTGCGTCAACCAAGGTAGCACAGTTACCCAACATTTAGGCCAAGCAAGGGCTAAATGAAGTTTTGTAACATGAAAACAAGAATTTCAATCATATTTATAACGTTTTGATATGATAATTCACTGTATTCCCGGGTTTCTAATGTCATGTTATCTTATATCCTTTGTAGTGCTTTGCAAACGAAAAAGCTTTGTGATATTTATGTGAGTTACGCAAAATTCTTTATAGACATATGTATTTTTTGGATATTGTTCTTTTGAAGACTCTATCCATTTAAAATAGCAACAAGTTACTTCAATATGGGGCGCCCGCGCTATAGGCGGATTCAAAACGAATAACGGAATGTAGAAAATAATTTTCAATCCAAAACTGCTTGTACGCAATTGCGTTTGGCTTGTAAATGATTTTCTACACTTCATTGTTCGTTTTGAATCCGACAACAATAAACTTTGGAATAACTGTTTGGGATATCCTCTTGCATTGCAACAGCTAGATTTCTAACTCACTATCCTGGAAAGAAGTAGTGCTCTTTAAAAATCTAAGTACATGTGAAGAACAGCTTCTAATCAAGCAACTTTCCCTTCATTTGTACTTAAAACACTTTGAATACTTATAGTTCTGCTCTTGCAGCCGACTACATATATAAACAAATCTCAACACTAGTAATAACTATTGTACTTCTATAGTCTGATTCAAAAGGAATAATGGAGTGTTACTTGCGTATATTTTTATGCAATTTTGCGTATATTTTCGTATTTCGAAAACTTTCAGAGCCATTTTCGGCGAGATTCTTTTTTAACACTCCATTATTACTCTCGGATAATACTATATAAGTATTCAAAGTGTCTTATTCATCACTTCAATTAAGGTTATATTTCCATGTTTTGGCTTTGGTTAAACGTTAACCTTGAAATGTACAACAATCTCCCCTTTAACCGAAACGCCTCGTTTAACACATTATACTATTCTACTCTACCATATTTAATACGAATTTAAATCGTTCATATTTACACCTTTCAACCTTTAGAATGAGAAAATTGCGCAAGACTTTGTTAACCTAATGATTGGAATATATTTATTGTTTAGAAAGAAATAGGTTTCCAACGGAGTATCATGTAGAGAAGCGGTGTTATATAAAATGAAAATACTTTTGAGTAAAAGGCTCCTAATCCACAAATTTCCGATTCATTTTTGTAGCAACGCTGCTGCGACTGCGCCGGAACCAGAGCTCTTGCTAAGACTATGGGTTGTTTTTCTTTTTTTGTCAATTACTGCGATAGTAATTGTGGAAACTGCAAATCTGATACTGTCGAAACCCAGTGCTGGCAAAATCAGAAAAGTTTTGAAAGAAATTTTTTAAATTTACATTTAAAATAATTTTTGCCAGCACTACTTGTTAGTACTTCGGAAACGTAATGTTATCAACCATGGCAGATTATACAACTGTGTAAATTAACTCTCCGACTCTACAAAACATATGTAAATGTTATATTTTGTTGAAAACATGTTATTTGCTAGTCTTCTATTGCTGCATTTTAAATGTTTTTATATATAACTTTTATTTTTAGGTCCCATGCTCTTACGATTGCTCCCAACGTTACTGTTGCTACCCGCGGTCATGGCCGAAACATGCATGAGGTAGCTTTCAAATTTCAGAATTGAAAAGATGGTTTCAGTGCTTTATTTTATGTTTTGCTTTAAAAATAGAATTGCCAATCTTCTTTAACATGTAATCGAACATATATGCTGTGTCAAGAACTACGTTTCGAGCGCAGTATACTGGAGAGGTTCGGTGTTATATAATAATATAATCACCCATTGATTATATTATTTCTATTTATAATTATAATAATTATAATTATTATTATAATATAATAATTATAATTCCATTGATTATAATAAACCATTCTATTCTATTCTATTCTATTGAAGTAAAGACGACTTATCCACCGATGTTCCATTTATTTTTATTCATCACCGCTGTTCTCTATGATACCTGGCTGGAAGCTTAGTTCTTGAGATAGACTATATAATGTTTATCTTTTGGTTGCTACATATTACTAGAATAGTAATATTGACCTGTTCTGACTATAATCAGTAAATTTGAGTCACTTTTAAGGTCATTTGAATTCTTAATATTAGCAAAATCAACTTTCGTATATATCTAAAATAACCTTTAGTCAAGCCCAACTATTCGGTATAATCTTTGGTTCAGTCGGAGTAACTCTGTTCATCGCAGCTGCACTAGCCGTGCTTCTATGGAGCTTCTTAAGGAGAAAGTGTAGGTTATGCATTGGTGTACAAGATTCTTTAAGAAACAATGATTGGTCAGCCATTCATTCCGGAATCTTCAGAGCAGAGACGGCTCCGTTCTAACACTCAGTTTTCTGGTGCACGAAACAGGGAATAAATAAGTTGCTTGTTTCACATGCCTTGTGATTTTCGTAAGAAACACTGTAGAACATATTGCCAGAAGACTTATTGATAATTGATCAAAATTACCCAAACAATTTAAGTACAGTTAAGTATACGACATTCTTAAAAAAAGTTGGCAGAATAGATTATAAGCTAGAAAAGTGATTGTGGTGAAAGCAGGATTTCTGTCATTCATTGAGGAATGTTCTTTGCAGAGACGAGCTAAGACAGTAAAAAAATTGTCTAATTACGTGCTAATAATATATCGAAACGACAGAAGAAAAATCTTATTAATATTTCACTTATTGTTAAATAAAAGTATTCTATTTCCAGTAAACGTCAAGACTCATGACAAAGCAGCCTACACCAATGCAGCCTGCGATGTTGCCGAAAGAGGTTGCGATGCACAGAAAATCCCTAAGAAAGATCAGGTAGTGGAATTAAACTTATAACTTTATTAATATTATATTTAAATGTTAATTAGTAAGTTATTCCCCAATAGTTTTCAAAACTAGGATCATAAAACTAACACTTCGAACAACTTCAATCTTTAGTTTGAATCTAATCTAACTGTTGAAACATTTTATAGCGCTTACACACTAAACTAACTGTTGTAATTGCTTCTTACAAAACTATTTCAAAAGTTTAATATATATTAAAGTTTATTATTAATAATATTTCGTATTTAGATGACCATGATTGATTCTTTTAAACTTAAAAGGAAGCAATTGGACGTCGGAACACAGAAGGCCTATAGTATGGAGCATATTAATGAAGTAAGTGCAGCAAAATTCATTCTTGACAGAACTGGCCTCGTACCAGTCTTTAATTCATCTATTTCTTAGTTATGAATAGTGGAAAATATGATCTGGTTACTTGGCATCGAACCAGTGGCCGTAGTATGGAAAGGCCGGGTGGGTGGCCGGGCAGTTTTGGCTGCCCGAGCAATTGATATCTGCCCGGACAGGCTAAAACCTGACCGGGCAGCCTCCCGGGTGTTTCTGTAGTACGGCCACAGGCCTGTCCTGATCCAGGAGTACTGTAATAAAAACGTTTACAAGCCCATAGTCTGCTTCGAAACCAACGACAACAGTTACACCACCTTAGACCAGTTCTAACTAATGTCATTAAATCGCCTAGTATTTTAGGTCGACGGCAAAGTCGGTGTTCAACTAAAGGGAGAGGACCTCAGTGGACTGGGATTCAACATTCAGGTAAGAAAGGTTTAAAATGAAATATCGATGTAAATAACTTATTTTAGTTAATGTAACCAATTTAGGGTAATATGACCGAGGGTATATTTATTTCATCTCTGCAGCCAAAGGGACCAGCGGATCTGTGCGGGAATATTGTTACCGGTGAGCTGTTTTTAGGTTTTTAACAAAATATCAGTCCCTACATATAGCAAAAGCCAAAAGTATAGTCAGCGACAAGAGTAACGATGGAGTGTAAAGAATTCAACACTCGTATGAGCCCCTTTTACGGGACCCGCGCCAGCATCTAGCGGCTACTCTCCGTTAAATATTGTACCTGCAAGTACGCACGTGCAAGTTGCCTGCAGGTGCGGTGTTAAAAATCCTAAAATACGCAAGTGACACTCCATTATTACTCCAGCCAGTGCAGCGTCGACACTTAGCCAAGTTTTCTGTTTCAACTGTGCAGTTGATTAATCTAACACTGGCTCTACCATAGATGCAGCACAGGAAATCTACCTCTGATACATTCTATATTACTTCTTTTGCTATCTTGATTTCAATATGTTATAATTATTATCTATTCTAGGTGATCGTATCAAGTCTTTGACGATCTCCTTCGACGGAATGGTCTATTCTGATGCTGTTACTCTTCTCAGCTATGCCTCTCCCTATAAAGTAAAATTAGAGTTGGAGCGCAAGCTGGAGGAGATTACTGTATCTGATAATTCAGCTAGTAAGTATTATGTACTAGACGGAATTTGCGGTCGCGCAGGCCGGACCCACTCAAAACTGCAAGGATGAAGGTTCCAAAGATGCCGTGGATATTATTTTGAAAACTTTATTTAAATTACCGGTACCGAAGGTTAGAATACTGGCTATTTACAAGTTTGGTAACTGGACGGACGGTGTCTTTAGAAAAAACCTGCAGTGAACAATCCAAAAGACAACTATCTATCGAATTTTTTTTGCCGCCGAACAACTTTTCGAAAATACATGGAGCGGCCCCAAACAATTATATAAATTTATGTTAAACCGGGTTTGGGCCTCATTTTTGACGATTGGGCTCAATTTCTAAGGCAAATTACAAAATCAAATCATATCGATGTTCGCCATTTTCAGCTTCTCCTCGCCTTCACCCACTCTTCAGAAGCAACACTTTGACAAATTGTCATTTTGGAAGCGTCGGGTAAGTTCAGGGTGTGGCAAGAATGCGGGTCAGTCTTGGGTCGGCCCGGACCTGGATTTTTTAGAAAATTGGAAAACGGGCCATCACTGGGGTAAACCAATTTGGCATTTAGTCTGCTTCAAAAGCTGTATTACAAAGACATGTATAGTGGAATGCATACTATTGCTGGGGTTTCCTTTTCCTGGAAGTAGTTTCATCTAAACAATTTAAATAAAGGATAGTCTAGGTTTCTATCAAGAGCTGGGTTTTCATTTACTTTATATAACACCGTTTCTCCGTAGATTACTGTGCCAAAAACTAACACTTGATAGAGACTATAGTCTGCTTCGAGAGTAATAATGGAGTGTTAAAAAATAATCTCATTGAAAATGGCTCTGAAAGTATTCAAAAACCGAAAATATACGCAAAATTTCTTAAAAAACGCAAGTAACACTCCATTATTAATCTTTAATAACACTATATACGCTGAGTATAAACATAGTTTATTCAGTAAATCAATGTATATTACATGACGGGTGTTCTTGTTATTCTCTCCCTCTTTGGGGCAGCTAGAAGTCGGTTTTGCGGGAATCATAAGAGAACATTTGCAGAATATATATTTAAAGCTGAGTATAAATAATGGGTTCATTATTGTGAGACTTCTACTACGATATTCTAGTTTCACACCTATGAAATGCGCCTCCGAAGATACAACCCAGAAACATGCACTACCCATTGTGGAAAAGGTTGAGAAACCGGTTGAGAAGGTTCCAGAACCCAAGAAAGCTGAAGAACCTAAGGAACCAGTGAAGCCAGTACCAGTAGCTCCAGTTATTCAAGAAGTTAAAAAGGAAGAAGTAACCGAGAGCACGTTGCCGGATAGTACTACTGGAGATAATGGTTAGTATCTTATGGAACTTTTCCCTGCATGCTGTAATATTAACAAATCAATCGGTAAATGCAAGGCTTTGAATTTGACGGGCCGGCCCAGGCCGGCCCGTGATTTAGGTTAATATTTTAATAATAGTATTCATAAACATAAATATGTAAAGATTGTTGCACTCTTTATCGTTTATGCCGAAAAACAGCACTGAAACTAACTTTTCTGAAAATATATGCTAAAAAGTGTGAAATAGACTCTTGCCGGCGTGTATTCCGTGTTTCGCACCTTTTGAGAAATAGTGTTCCGCACAACGTTGCTCGTGAGCGGAATTTTTGCAATCCATCGCTTGGTCGGGACAGGTAGTAATGTTTGAAAACCGATTTTAAGTACGCTAAATGTTTATCCCGGCCAAAAATGTATCAGCGAATTTTCCGTTTTCAGTGATCTCTTGCGCTACTGACGCAGATGTATCGAAGATGGAGTCTTCCGACTACGCATCCGACAATACTTCTGACTACAGAGAATCACTCTCCGAGAAATGTACTGGAACAGAAAGTGTGGCCAGTACCGAAGAGATTAGTCAGCATACCGTGCCCGATAGAATGGAGGTAAAACAGATTTGCAATTCTACATTGCCCATGTACTATGAATTACTTTTAGAAATATTGACTGGTCTTTCAGGCCCAGTTCAGCCCGACCCAGAGTTTTTTTTTAAAATCGACTCATAACAGATTTCCTGCTCGCGACGGACCGCTAATTCCGCCAATGATCGAGACTGCTGCGCACCCAAAATCCAAAATCTCCTAAAATCGTTTATTTTTCATCAATTTGTTTGCTATTTATATCATTTTCTTATCTTTTCAAGCGGATTAATTTAAAACAATATAATTTAATACTAACTTTTGAGTGCACCGTGTCTTTAAGCAAGTTTGTTGAATCCAGTTTCAGTAGTGGCCCGACTAAATTTCGATATATATTAAATTTCGAAGTATTTCAACATAGAAATGTCTAACTCAACACATTTCAGATAACGGATCTGATCGTTGACCGTCCGATTCTTTCTCCAGTGCCTCCTTCGAGAATCGAATACTGCGCCGCGCTGCCTCCAAAACAGAAGAAAGTAGTCGCTAGGTCGCCTTCTCCGGCTAAAATCACATCCAGAATACCAACTCCGCCACCTCCAAAGAGGGAATCCATCACGAAGGTTCGTTTTTGTGCCTACATCATTTCTCAACGAGGCGGAAAACAGAAAGATGTACGCGGTTACAAAAGCTAGCGCATTATTCCGAAGCGCGGTGGTGTTATATAAACTGAACGGAATATCGGTGGATTTGGGGCTTTTTCTTCTAAAATACATTCATTTTTATTTGTACTAGACGGATGAATTGTTTGCATAGGTGTACTGTAGAATTTAGAAGGAGCGCGGAAATCGAATGAAAATGAACAAAAAAACGATACAGTTGTGCGCTCGCCCCTTTAAACTGCATAGACCTTTAAACTACATGAGATTTGTCCGTAGACTTAAGACTGTTGTTGCCAGTATACTACCCCAGGAACCAAGCTGTTGCAACCGTTATTTCCACTATTGCAAGTTACGTATTATTCCTAAAAAAAAGCAACTTTACTGTTGAAAATAACATATCATTTAACAAAGTTCAAATTTGAACATTCAGCTGCCAGAACCGACCAGAACTCATATAGAACGAAAGGAGTCTCCTAAGAGCAGAATTGTAAGTTTAATTCAGAAAATGTATTAACCGATAGAAAAACAATTGAACTTCCGAAGACATAGCTATACAAAAACCAGAAACATTTCGCGAACGGATCATCCTAGGCAGGCATACCGTTCATTTCTATTTAATACTCCTGCAAGGAGCATACCTCCCTTAAACTATAAGCTTGCCATTGAATTCATCCTAAATAAATCTCCAGAAAACAGTACTATAGTCAGATTCAAAAGTAATGAGGCTGCGTATTTCGTTACTTTTGACACTGCGCCTGTTTGCATTCTACGCGCGCGGTATCAGCAGATTCCAAACTTGCTTACGCCTTACTCAGACAAAATATTGC
>JAQGAV010003601.1:0-12097 GCA_034691345.1 Phasmarhabditis papillosa | reverse complement strand
TTGTGAATAACTTTTCAAAGTGAATAACATAGAAAAATAAAATGAGCAACACATTTTTGAGTAGACCGTGCCTTTAAACGGAAAGGGCGTTGAATTCTTCACACTCCACCATTACTCTTGGCGCGGACTATACATTCTTTGTTTACTTACAAGGATTAATAAACAAATCAGTTCTAACTTTATTATTTTTGTATTTAGCGCTCCTGTACAATACCGTATGCAGGAAGTAGCTGTGGTTCACAAATGAATGGCAGTGGTGTATTTGATACAGTTGCTGAAGAGCCTGTCGTTCAAGAATTCAAGAAACCCATTCTAAGTGAGTTCATTTGTCAAAGTGCCAGTATCGACGATCTGCTCATATTGTCTGGTACTTATATAGTCAGCGCGAAGAATACCGCGCCCGTTTTGCGAGCAGCGCGCCACCATCTGGCTGCTACTCTCCGTTCAATATTGTACTTTGTAAGTAAGCGCCTGCAATTTGCGTGTAGGTGCGGTGTTGAAAATCCTATAAATAGGCAAGTGACACTCTAGCATTACTCTTGACGTTGACAATTCTTGACTGTATTTTTGTTAAAAATGCTTCCAATCAAACAAATTCTGTTCATTTCTATAACTGTCACCGCATTGAATGTCTGTCTCTTGACAGATACTAGGGTTGGGAAAAGGCCGGCCCGGGCCGGACCGTTGCTCAAATTTTCGGCCTTGGCCGTTTTCCCAAAATTTCGGCGCCCGCCGGGCCGACTTTCCAAATTTTCGGCTCCGGGCCGGCCCGTGAAATTCCCAGCCCTGGCAGAGACCATATACTACAAGTTATTTAATACACAACACCAACCCTTTTTACAAGTTTTGTAAATCTTGTAATATAACTTCCAACTCAGTTAGAATACATAAATAATCATTAACTTTGTTTAATATTACAATTTCAGAGCCATCAAAACCGAAAACAGGAACAATCACTGACTACTTCCGGCCTCCAGTACCTAGACGAGTCAGCAGTCTCAGCACATCTTCGGTGCCAATAAAGAGGCCTGAACCGCATCGAGTGCAATCTGTCGAAACAAAGAAAGTTGTAGTGCAACAGAAACCATTAGAGCTGAAAAGAGTAGCCCCAGTATTGCAAGAAGTTCATGCTAATTTGGAAAACCAAAAAAGAAGAAAAACTCTGCCAACAACGTCGACGCCGTTGCCCCATGCTGTTCCGTTTATAATGCCGGAAAGTCCGGAAAAAATGGGTAAGTCTAGAAATAACTTTAAGTTAATAAAATAATATATGGGTAACTCGTATCACACAATAATATTAGATTTCTTCACGAGGGGTTTGACCGTTCATTCCGGAATTTGGTTCCTTTCAATACTGTTTGATTGAAATATTTAGTTACCAGCAAGGTGTAAAGTACAAAAAAGAGCTTAACTGGAAGGAAGAGAGAGGACCTTTTTAGGCCATGTTAACCCCCTATATTACTATAAATTAATAATAATAATACAATTACACAATTGAAAAAAAGAAATATTGCTTAAAACCATGTTCAGAACATCAATAATGTTTTATTTTTAGCACCTCAGCAACTTCAAAATCCTCATAGATCAGGCAGGTTCCCAGTTGAAGCTCAGCAACGATCGATGACAACCTATTTTGAAACATTAGCAAGACAGATTATGTCGCCTGAATGGAATATTCAGTAAGTACATTAGATACAAAAAACTAAACCAATAACAAAACAACTAGATGCGGTGATATGAAATTTTGAAAGCATTTTCAACTATATTCGACGGAATCGCTTGCAGCTAAAAGTCTTTTAATGCCAGCGCACAATTATATCCGTTACTTGTTTATTTCCTTTTGCTTACCGCGCTCCTTCTAAATTCTACAGTACACCCCTGCAAACGATTCATCCGTCGACTATATATTGGTGTTGCATTTTATTCAACTATAGACGGCGGATAAACGATATGCAAGTTAAAGGTCTGAGTGCTCAAATTAAAAAGCGAAAACTAGTTATATTTATTAATACAAATCGTTTTTTTCCCGAAACAATAGATTCAAAGGTTAGATGTGGTGTTGTACATTGCTTAATTGACTAATCCGCTTTTCCGCGGCATTGCTCCGCCGCGCTCTCCTAAAATTTGCAGTTTGTACCGTATACCCTTGCACAAACCTTGGCCGCCAACCTTATAGTCTAGAACTATAGGACCTAAGTAGTGTGAATCCTTAGATTTGGTCCGTATTATTTTATATTTAAAATGTGTTTTATTATGAAATATCAAAGAAAACTTTGTTATTGTCTATAATATATTTTTTAGCACCGTGAAAGATGTTTGGGAGGAAGCCTGTCGCAACGTTGAACAGAGACGATATCAACAACACTTCCGAGTAACGCAGGTTCGTCTATGCAAAATAACTATAATATATATAGTTGATCTCAAGAACTAGGTTTCCAGCGCGGTATCTAAGCGGGGCGCAGTGTTACATAAATACAATGTAAAAACGGTCGACGTTGTGCGTTTTCTCCAAAATTGCATTCATTTTTTATAACACTTTTGTTATTTAGCTTTTTTGAATAAACATTACAATCGAATTCATTTTTATAAATTTCCCTTTTAGCCACAAGTTGACTCCTATCACCATAAACAACTTCAGGAGGCACCTGCTAAACCGCCCAGGAACAGATGCAGTTATTAATCTAATCCAAGAGGATGACAATGTTTTAGCTACAATTTTTAGTTTTGTTTATATAATTCGATTATTTTGAGTTCATTTGTTAAGGTTTGGCTACTTATCGAGTTTTTTTATGATTCATTATGATTGGTTTCGTGCTAAAGTATTTTGTGCCGTGAGAATTTCAAAATGTCGTCATTTTAATTAAGGTGTGATTGTGTTTTTCTGGATTGTTTTATGATTAGAAAGAAGCTTGAAGTAATAAACCGTTTCCGAAATTCTATCAGACAAGTCACAGTGTCCATAATGAGGACCAATACACCCAGGCATCAACGCGTTTTGAAAGAAAAAACTTAATAAATAAACAAGTAAAGAAAGGTATAATACATTGAAATAATATATATTAAAATATAAATTAAAAGTTAATAACTAACGTTAGAATGTACAATAATATATATGAAATAAAACTAAAGGCATGATAGTGGAACTATTCCGTTTCGTCCCTTAGCCTAAACGAAATAGTTCCTGCCAATGGTTTGGACTCGTACAAATTCCAGAACCCAAAGATCAATCCATCAAGTGAACCCTAGGAGGATGTTCTTTTCAGGTTAACGTCGTGGTTGCCGCGCCAGAGCCTGCTACTGCTGCTGCCCCTCAGCCACTCCGCCCCTGTGAGATTATATATTGAAAGAAAAAACCGTTGCATTGTATTGAGAAGTTAGCTAAGCAGATTCGTAGCTCCACGGTCTAGTGGTGCGTAGCTACACTAGTAACAGGAAGAAAAGTCACCTGCAATGGTGTTCGGGATATGTTTGATCCTAGTTGTAGCTGAGTACTCTTTCCTATTTAAGGTATACTAAGGACATAAGCTATGAGTATATACTTTTATAACATAGGACATAGTATAAGTTCTGGGCATCCTTTTATATGTCGCAGGAGCCTCGTTCTTCCTCTCTTCCTTCCTTTTATAGTCATCGCAGTAGGCGGGACTCGTCTCCTCTTCCATTGGTTGTTTAGTATCTAAAGTATATTTGAACTTAACGCCCTAAAGGCGTGACAATGGCTAAAATTAAAAAAGCAGAACACATTCGGACTATAACACTCTGGACCAATTCCATGACAAAAATAAAGTAATACCCATACCTTGTTTTTGAATAAATATATTATTTTTAACAAATTGTTTGATCAACATCAAAAAAATCTTCAAATTCTCTGTCGTACTTGGTCCAGCTTCTTCTTTTACATTGACATTGGAGGGTAGTGGTGATGGTGGTGTTGGTGGATTGCGTATAGCGACAACTCTTTCCGTCATCTCTTCCCTATAATAAAATGTTAGATATTAAATAAGGTCTACATATTACATTATTTTTGTCATTGCATGGGTCCAGAGTGTTAGAGTACTGGACCTCTAAAGAGAGTACCCATTTTTGTTTGCGAAAAGTTCCAAATCGGCGAAGGTTGCGTCTGCTATAAAGGCAAAGTGAAAAATATAAATAAAAATACAAAAACAAGCTCATTTCACTTAAAAAAACAATATGAAATAAAGGTCTAAAGAAAGAATATTTCCGTCAGTCATTTTTTGTGCAGCTGCGCGAAATTTTTACCTAGGATTCGGAAAGCATCGAGAGACTAGTTGATCAAAATGGACTTGCTCTCCAATGTTGAACCCTGAAAAATCGGTATATTATTTGAAAATAGAAACCTTTTCTCTGTCTTGTCAAAATAGTGAAAATTTCCCATCATCAGGGAACTGAATCTTTCTCTAAACGAGTTTTTCGATATATGGTTCTCAAGAAATCCGCACGTAAAGCAGGTAAATGGTGTCTTTGGGCAATAAAATAAGTTCCCAAATAAGAAAGTATCATATTTTTATCTTAATACTAGATAAAGACAAATAGATGATGTAACCAGTTGCTTTAAAGAAAATGTCACATTTAAGGTAACACGAAACAGTATTATAGTATATAATATAGCGGGTGCTTTAGCCTAGTGTTTAGACCAGCGGTCTCTGAATAAGTGAGGATCTTAGGCTATGGGTTCGACTCCCCGTAGTTGCAGAAGGCTTGGGACACCAGCAGACACCCATTATCCCATGTTTTGTGCCCCCCGAAGACCGATTGTTAGAATGGAACCATCTCTGCTCATAAGATTCCCGAATGAATGACCGAAGCTCAGCCTCGAAGAAATCTACCATTAGTGTGTGTGTGATAAGAGTTATAAAGGAAATAAAATACTTTTTTTCAATAGCGTAAAATAAGTCGAAATATAAAAGAGAAACTAAGAGCGGCCAATGTTTTTTGTCAGTAAACAAACTTTTATATGTGACGTGAAGGAAGGAAGAATCCTTATCAAGATGAAACGGCGGGGGTCTAATTAATGAAAGAACACGTTCACTGAAAGAAACAATATGGTAAAACAGTCATATATCTCGCTCTTATTAGCAATTTAGTCAGTAATTTCTCGAAGATCTGCTTTAATGTCAATTACTTTGAATTCTGAATCATAGTAAACTGATCCTTGTGAACTTTTTGGGATCTACTAAAATGCCGCACCGCAATGGCTGCGTCCAAACCTACTAAAATGCGGCTAGCAAAATGCGGCAGAAATCCGAATTTTAGTAAATTTTGCCACAGCCGCGCCTCATTGCGGTCCCCTAATTTCTGTTTGACTGCTATAAGTTTTTATTCTAACTTGACTACTTACTTAATATCAGAATTCTTCTTTTTAAGATAATTTTCTAACTTTTCTTCTGGAAGACTACATAAAGCACTATGACGATTTAACTTATAGCAATATATGCATGGTTTTCTATGACATATATGCCCTAAGAACTATACATTCAAATTTATATCAAAACGTCCATATGAAAGACCACTCCTCCATCTGTCCACAGGCATGATTACATTTGGGCATCCGCCAGAGAAGTATACTTCCACCCAGAATGCACATGGAAAATATGAAAATTTTGATTAGATTCATTCAAGACATACATTATGGAACCAGTTGATTAAGACAAAGTGTCACATTTAAGGTGCCACGAAATATAATTATTAGCTCTACGAATATATAATATAGCGTAAAATAAGAAGAGATATTAAAGATAAATTACGAGAGGCCACTCTTTTGTCAATAACAAACGTTTGCATGCGGCATGAAGGTAGGAAACATCCTTATCAAAACGAAACGGTAGGGGTCTTTTACCGGACACTGCGTCTCTCACATAAACAGACGAAAGTCAATATCGGCTGAAAACACAAAGTATATTTATGGACTATTTATTTATTTTTCAAGAAATTTATAATTAGAATATCGACTCGAGTTAGAATATTATAAAGACAGTTATGTTCTATCCGGCTATGCCCAATAGCAAATATATACAGACCTCTCATCGATCCGGGCCGGGCTTCGGAAAATGAAAAAAATACAAAATTTTTATAAAAATATGATAAAAATTTTTTTTTCTTATTATACACTATACACTCCGGCCGGCCGGGCCGGGCCGGGCCTTGAAATTTCTTCACCGGGCCGAAGCCCGACCGGGCTCGGGCTTTTCGTGAGAGGTCTGATATGTACAACTGTAAGATATAATAAGAGCGTTGGTAGCTCTTTTAAAACGAGATCCGATACTAAGGCATTTCTAGAGATTATTAAAGTGTTACAAGCGCGAAGGGGCACTACTCTCCGGCTTGTAGTTTATGGTATAACAGAGGTTTGGCTAACTCATCCTTTATGAATACTAACATATACAACGGGAGACATGAACGGTCTTGAATAACTTGGAGTACATCCCAATGTACTCGGCGGCTTGAGCTGTCTCAGCTCTACCGTAGGCATGTGGGCTGTGAGCCCGGTAGCCCCTCACAGGATCTTTAGATAGACACTGCCTCATGGGCGGTGCTCTAGCCTCTTATATGTCTAGAGCGAGATAGGCGGTCGGGTTATTACAGTGAGCGGGGGCGACTTGCCCATTACGACCGGAGTCGTAACACTCCGGCCCCGGCCAGAACACGCGGTCATAGCCGAGCGAACCTGGATGGTCGTTTGATCGAGGATAATTTTGGACGTGTTTTGGGAACTTTGAATTGCCAGAATGGCTCTCCGGCCCCCACCAGAAAAACGGAGTTTGACTTATACCTCTTGGGCGGAGAGTAAAGAAAATAAAATAAGAAGTGGGCGGTGTAATATTAAAAAGTGAGCGGCGATCTACAAACAAAAAGTTGGGCGATAGATTGTCGTTTAATTGCGGCGGTGTTGGTGGTGCTCCTTTCTTTTTTTCTCTTGGTCGTGGCACCGGCTGCGGCCTTGCGAGTCCTCCGAGCTGCAGGACCGGTGTGAGCGACGGCGGTGGTGGTATTCCTGGGCGTGGTGGTGGCTTGGTCCTGGGCGGTTCCGGAGACCCGTTCCCCATGAAAACTGGAGGGTCTAGGGGTCCACCTGGTAGTGGTCGGCGGCGTCTAACAGAGCCTGGTCGTCTTCTGGGCGATGGGGAAACTGGCGGGGGCAGATGGGGTCCCAGTGGTCTCCAAACTGCTTACAGTAGTAGCAAGGGGATGTTTTAGTACATCCTCTGCCTACATGGGCGCAGCCGCAAAGACGGCATCTCCCTCGGGCCCTAAGGATGAGCTCCCGGACCCGGTATGAGCGGTTAGGGCACTCTGTACCCTTGTGTCCGAAACGACCACATACTTTACAGGAGTGGCCTTCCAGAGGGGCTGCCCCCCGGATTGCCGCGGGATTCATCTGGGCCATACAACGTGGGGCGATGGCCTGGTTGTAAGTGCGGTTCTTCTTGCCTGCTGGTCTTGGTGGTGGATAATGAGCTGCTGGAATGCGGGCATTGTACCCGCAACCTTCACGGACGGTAGACCACTGAATGGGATTGTGCGTAAAATCCGCTGTTTGTCAATAGTTTAACAAGCGGGATTGGAGCGGGAGGAGTCGGGAATGGGCGTCTGTGTGGGAGGGTACTAGCGGTCGGTTCGACCTCCTTGGCTTTTATTACCTCTGAAGGGATTTCTCCTTCCTCTGTCTCTGCTACTTCCGGAGCAACGTCTGCATAAGCGATAGGATTATCCTCTTTGGCGTTGCAGTTACGCATAGTGACTTCCAAGTCCTTGAGCGATTCGTCGTTCGATGTGGGTTGTGCTGCGGCTCGAGCCTGGTACTTCATGAAGGCTCGAAACTGATCATTCATGATATGCAATTGGGAGGCTAGCTCTTCAACCGTGGACTTCAGCCTTTTGATCGTCTTCTTGTCACCGTTGTCTCTATGGCGGTGATCTATAAGCTTAGATCGTTGATCGGTTTGAGCGGTTTTTTCGTTGTCTGTGTTACCAGAAACTGTGTCCTGGTCCCTGTTAAGTTAAAATTAAATTATTAAGTTAAAATAGAAGATCGGACAAAGAAGCAGAGCCCGGATTGGTCTTCGTCGCTGGTATTTGCATCCAAAATCTGCGTCGGCATCTAGCGATAGGGGCAACATTGCAACCTGGAATGTAAACATTATATACAGAAACTGATATTGAGTATGGGAAATAAGTATCTAACTTGTATAAAAGTATATTTATATCTGAATGGGAACCATACTTAAATATAAGAGCAAGCCTGCTCTTACAATATATACACGTTTATTTGAAAACAAAAGAGAGAGAACAATCTCAAACATACACATAACGTCTACTTAAGTACTTTCTTCTTGCTCCGCCTATCGTCTACGGACTGCCTGGTACGGTTACATACTTAGGTTTTGCCGCAACCACCAGGTCCATCAATATAAAACGAACTCGTTCCATAGAGGTAGATTAAATGCAGAATATCATCGACAATACCTTTTTGATCAGCACTCAGAGATTCGTATATTTTTTGCCTCCTTCACTAGCAAAGGCCCTGATTTTGTCGGAAAAGTACTTGCTCGAATCAGTTTCTTCTCGAGTAGTGGGAACTCATACGGTTCGATATAAATAAAGTATTTGAGGAGTTTTTCTTTTTATGGAAAATAATTTAACTATTGCTCACATAGATGGCAGTATTAGTTCTTATATTTAAGAATTTTAATAAATTGGAACTAGTGTCACATTTAAGGTGACAGTGTACAGTGTTGTTATATATAGGAATGTATAATAATATACAAAAGAAATAATAATTATATATATTCTATAATTTTCCTTTTGTTTTAAATATAAACTAAATAAATACTCTGTATAAACTTAGTAAAATATTCTTACCATTCATTTGTGGTCTAGTTGTTTTTCACCATTTGCCCTGCGTCTCTTACAGCGAGAGACAGAAAATCAATATCAAATGATAACAAAATGAACAAAACTAATGTAGAAATTGTCATATCGGGTAATAATGGGGATATGATTGGCGCCGATTAGAGTTGGGCAGCTCGGCCCGAAAATACGATCCTCAGCCCGAAATTGGAGTTTGAGCTAGGCCCGAAGCCCGAAAGCCCGTTTGGGCACGAAGCCCGGCACTGCAGATGGTTCGTAAGCTGGTGTATAGCCGCGGCGCCAGCTAGTTGTCAATCAATCAAGAGAACAATCAATATAAATCGTATCAGATACCAATGATCTTGTCTTCGAACAAGATGTATTCAATTCTACTCGTTTTCATGTTCCAAATTCCTTGCTCCCAATCTAGCCTAGCTAGACCACTATAGTCAGATTCAAAACTAATGAGGCCGTGTTAATAGAATTGGGTTTACAGGAGTGTTGCAATATTTAGTCTGAGTAAGGCAGACCAAAAGCAATTTTGCAAGCTGCTGATATCGCGCGCGTAGAATAAAAGCAGGCGCATTGTTAAAAATAACGAAATACGCAGCATAAACTGCCTCATTACTTTTGAATCTGACTCTATTTGATTTCGTTCTTCTAATTTATAATTTTTTTCATTAATATTCTAATAATATTTCTAATTCCAAGATACCGGATTCAAACAAATAGACAATATTTCAGTAATCTTTATTAATACATAGTTTATGACAATAGTCGACTAGATTTCACTCGTAATTGTAAATTACCATAATATACATTATACAAAACACAGCAAATAGTAAAATAAAATAATATAAAATACATTTTGCATTGAATAGTCTACTATTTACGAATATTCTTATCATTTGCATTCTTCTTTGGCACCAAATCTCCTAGACTCTTGGCGTAAAAGTGCGGTATCATGTCGAAACGGGCGTCCAACTGATTTTTGATCATATCCGAAACTTGATGGCATCCAGAAAGCACCAACATAGTCTTTAGACCATGATCACGACCGAATTTGACGTCGATGTCTGTTCTAAAATATATGGAATTAATAGTTTTAGATTAGAGAGCATATTGGTGCTTAGGCTTGAGAGGCTCGTGCACACGAAGATTGAATGTTAGAAAGGAGCTGTCTCTGCTTAGAAGATTCCGGAATGAATGACCGAAACCTTGCGCCGAAGAAATCTACAGTTATTGTGAGATATGTGCGATTACAGAAAATAAATAACTTTTAATACCTTGAGAGGATGTCTCTGAAAGAACTAATTGTCTATTTATAATTATATGTAGCTTAACTCTATAATTTTTATTGTAAAAAAAGACAATAACGTTTAATCATGGATTTATAAGTTCCATTTTTACTCTTTGCGCCTCATTTATTGTTGATCGTATCAATCGATGGAAGACTTAAATCATGCGACCACTGGTCTAAAAAACCCTCAAATATAGAGGTTCTCAAACTTTGTTTCCGTTTTGGGAATGTTTAGTTGTTGAATGGAATACTCCCTTCGAATCCACCCTGGCTCCCTTCTCAGAAAGGCGGCCCAGTGGTATTTTGGGTATTCTTATTTTCCAACCCTTTATAAGGGGCGGATTTTACTAGTAAATGATTCACTCCTATTCCCTGTACTACATTCAAAACTACTTTTCAAGTATTGAGACTTTTGTTATACTTAAACGACTACCAACCTATCGCCGACCATGATTGTTCTTTTCGGATCAATTCTCCACTTTCCATGGATGTACAGGAAGGGTGGTGAATTGGGTTTGCCGACGTAAACAGGCTGTCTGTTTGTGGCGCATTTTACTGCGGCAACAGCAGTAGGGTCTGAAATTAGTGTCTAAGTCTAAGTGATTTACGTTTTAGTGAAAGAAGATTGTCGGGATCCTAGTATCTTGAACGCCTCAGATTACTTGGATAATCCGTAAACTAACGTTTGCAATCACTTGGTTAGTCTGATGCGTAGTAAAGCCATTCATACAATCTTTTATTAGTTGTATATATAAGATAATGAAAGTTTGAATAATCAGCAACTATTAAAGCACGGATGAAAATTTTCAAGGAGTTAAATGTCAACCTTTCATTCCAAAGGGGTCCGAGAGAGGCCAAACTTTTTGAAAAACGGGCCGGCCTTCTCCCAACATCCCTACTTTCAAGAACCAGTAACCTTAGCTTTCCCTTATAAAAAGTTTAGAATCCCATTGCTTACATACCTGTGCTGGTTTCTGGATAGATCTCGTCCTCGTTTGTTGCAAAGAAATGACAAATTGGATTCATAAGATAGTTAGAGGCGATCATCAATTTTTTGTAGTCAAAGTGGGGGTCTCGGCCAACAACTACGGATCCGACTTCCTCTTTCTGAAAAAAACAGAATCATTAAGTGAAAATTTTCATTTGCGTGGTGGCCTAGCGGTTAGAACCGTCGCCTGATAAGCTAGAGGTCGATGGTTCGAATCCCCCCGAAAAAATAATTCCAGCAAATTTGTTCTGATTAGCCAGTTCACCTCCCTGGGTGCTGTGCTATGAAGTCCCACTTCCTAAGGTTCCCTCGTCTTGCTTCTATGCGCCAAACATCTGTGATCTCTTCATTCGTAAAATGTATAAACAAACTTTTATACTTTTTTATAGTTTTATTGCCCGGCCCCGACCTATGTCTATAATGCCCCGGTTTCAACCCTAGATGCCAGCAACATAAACTGTCCTTACTCAAATTTTCTTGTTGCATCCTAGCTGCTGCCAAGAACCCTTTCAAATGATTTTCAATTAGAAATTCTCATCAGAAATACTAAAACTTTTTCTGACTGCGCACACCACTCAGAGGTGGTTATCCGCCCGGCCCGGCACGGGCTGGGTTTTAAAATTTTAGGCCGGGTTAGGCCGAGCCGGATTCCAGCTTTTTTACGCCTTGAAGTGGTTATCCGGCCGGGCCGCGCCGGCCCGGTAACCACCTCTGCCACCACTTACCGGTTTAGGTAGCCAAGTCAATCCATCCGAGGTACAGTTCCCGTCTTCAAAACAGTCAATTCCGCTTTCTTCCAGCTCCTCTTTGATCCCTTTAGATCCAATCAAATATACAGATTTCCTTCCATTTCCGAAATCGGGAATCGCAAAATAATTGGCCAAGATGGCCGGGGGATTCACAACCCAGTTCTAAAAATATTATGTTTATTAGAATTTTGA
>JAQGAV010003600.1:0-12098 GCA_034691345.1 Phasmarhabditis papillosa | reverse complement strand
TGATCGTAAAAAAATTTGGTCTTCATATTTCAATATGAAATGACTAGGTCTATCGATTTAAACTATAAAATAGAGATTTAAATTTTGGGTGTACCGTGCCTTTAAACTTAAGAAAAGTTCTATATTTTTCAGATGGCTGTCAATCCAGAATTTGTATTTAACGAAAGATATGGACGCAAAGATATGTTATTATTGGATGTTCCTCCAGGTGGTGAACGTGTTTATGAGCTAACAAGAGTGCGTGCTGACTACAAAAAGAAGGCAGGAACAGTAATTTCATATTATTGTTGTTACAATTGTCGGTCAACAGTTCCAGGAAGAAGTATACGGTTAGTCAGCCCGAGGCTGGGAATTTCAGGGGCCGGCCCCAAAAATTTGAGCAGTCGGCCCGCGCAGGGCTTGATTTAGGTGAGAATTTCAATAGGTAAAGATTATTGCATTTCTTATTGTTGATCCCAAAGAATAGCACTAAAAATTTTGGGAAATCGGTCCGGGCAGGGCGGGGCCGGCCTTTCACCACCCTGAGTCAACAAATCAAATTGTAAAGACAATGTCATACTTCACATGTATTTTTTTCTTTTTAAATCCAACATTCCAGGGGTTTACCTACAATACAAGTGGACAGAGTAAATAAGAGGTTTATTAGTGATCCAAATATAGTACATTCATGCGGTGATGGAGTCTCAATAAACTCGTCAAGGGGAAAAGAGCTTAAACGGAAAGCTCAGTCTGAGGTAACATTTTACTGTGCAATCATTTACTTACACGTTTAAACACAGATATACTCTGTTGACCAGATGCGCGCAAATTTACTAATAGGGACGAGCAAAAACTGCCCTAACTTGCTGGTACCAGGTCGTATTGCTAGTATCTGGTCCACCAGAGTAGTGAAAATATTATCTTTAAGGTTATGGAAAGTAAAGAAGCTCCTAAGAAAAGCTCTAATACAGTCATGAAACGGGTGGCCGATATCTATGGAATGGAAAGTGAACAAACCAAAGAAGAGATAAAGGCAGCGATAGGTAAGTATAGTCAAATTCAAAAGTAATGAGGGCTGCGTATTTCGTCATTTTTAATACTGCGCCTGCTGGCATTCTACGCGCGCGGTATCAGCAGATTGCAAACTTGCTTTCGCTCTGCCTTACTTAGACAAAAATTGCAACAATCCTGCTTATTAACACGGCCGTAGTACTTTTGAATACAACTATATAAGACTAAAAACAACGGGTGATATTGTGAAAAAATAGGCGATATTTTGCAGTTGCAAAAACTATGAACATTCAACAAATAAATGATAATCGGATTCTTTGTTGCGTTATCATAATCCGTTTAGGAAACTCCGATAACGTAAAAAGGGCAATGCAGCGAGCGAAATCATCGACATTATCCAAAGTTTCTGCGTATTCCGACCTACCGGATGAGTTAAAAAAGGATGAGCCGAAACCTGAGAATTATATCAACGGACAAAGTGAGTAATGAAGGATTAATAGTAGTTTATTTCCAACAAATAATCAATATGAACTGCACACTTTTGATGTTATTTCAACGGTATGCTATTGTTTAGGTTCTGAAATGGCATTGTTTGAATCGCTGACAAAACATTTGCAGTTACTACTGGAATCGGAGTATAGCGTTTGCGACGGAAATTTCGACTGCGCGCCGCAAGAGCCCAATAAGGTATTGAAAAGGGAGGCACTTGCACTAAAACTACATTAGTCAGACTAACGCAGTTGGGTCAAAGGACTGCCCCCCTTTTTTAAATTTAAGTCTGATTTTTTCTCAGAAACGACTCAAACAATGCTTCCCAAAAAACTCATTTCCCTAGAGTGGACTACGAGCTATGTAATGGTACTAAAATAACTATAAGTTAACTGTCATATAAATGCAGGATTCGTGCCCAGTTTTCCTTATCCGATTTTGCTCTGATTCCTTGCGTTAGGGCGCGGCGAGCCGTGTTCCGCCAACGCGGCAGTGGAGTGTCCATATTTGGTCAACGCGCTGGGCTGCTAATTATCGACCCATTCGATAGGGGTTGGCGTAAAACGTGGTCAAGCACTATGAAAGAATATTTCAATTTGTTTTAATGATCACAAAACAGATTACAATCTTTGTAAAGGTATTTAACTATGCAACTTTATAATCTACTTGTTATAAATTATAATTCCAAGTCAAAGAACATTGTTTACAAATTAATTTAGTCTGCATAACAAGCATTTCAATTGTTTACTGTTCTATTTATTGATTTTATAGTATGCTTACTCTTATCAATGTCTAGCAATTGTTTTCTTCCAAAGGCTTTATTTTTATTATTTTGTAAAGTTTAACACCAAGTCACTTGGTCCAAGTGACAACAAATTGTGCCAGCCTGTATTTCGTGACAGCCTGGTGGTCGCTCTTGTAAAAATTCGCCCAAACAGTTTCCGTAAACTTTTTTAAGTTCGAATATTCAAATAACAAAGAATTCGTTCATATAATCTATGTGTGCAGAAAGAGAAATTACTCTTGATTTATAAAAAACATCAAACTACATATTGTCACATTCTAAAGTAATGAGTCCATGTAGGCTTCGTATTTCATGATTTTTAACACTGCACCTGCTGGCATTCTACGCGCGCGATATCAGCAGATTGCAAACTTGCTTTCCCTCTGCATTACTCAGACAAAATATTCCAACACTCATGCTTGTTAACACGGCCTTATTACTTTTGAATCCGACTATAACAAAATTATCTCATAGGTTCTTTTTTTGCCGGAAAGAAAACGTTGTTTAACCAAGCGGCTGTGATTGCAATAAACCGTTGTATCAAAAACTAAATGCAGTTGAAATTGCAAAACCAGTTACTTTTTGTACAAGTGATGTATATTTTGTTTTGGGAAACTTTGGAACTACCTCTCCAGGTCATTAGAACAAAGTGTTACCCATAACAACTTCCTTTTTATCGTTTTTATCTTGACGAATAACTTGTTTTTCACTACCAAAGTGTTCCGAGTACCATTCGGTCCATTTCTTTCCAACGCGTTATCTATAGATACGCAGCGTAATCACAGGGTGAAATGACCAAAGCACCTACAGACTGGGGGACGTCCCCCCTTCCTTTTAAGATTCAAAACTAAAGTTGTTTCATAGTTGATCATGCGGTACTCACTAGTTTCTTTTATTAATCGATCGAATTTAGTTGGAAAACGAGTAAGTTAGAACTTTGAAGCTACTAAATTAGGTTACTTATGGGTCATAGTATAAATATTTCTAATAGTCTGTTTATAAAGCTAGACTCCATTCCCAAACATATCACCGAGTCTTAATAAAAACTGATCTGTCTGAATATCCTGTAATTCCGGTCTCCTTCTGTTGATTTTGGAAAAACATACAGTTTCGCTTAAAACCTTTTTGTTATATAGCGTTATTATAGAATAATAACAATAGTTAAATATTGATTCTTTGATCTATACATACGTGACTTTCATAAGATATCCTTAATTTCAGTTTTCTTCTGCATTCACTGCTCTTAAAACTGAAGTAAACATTACAATGGCTAAACCACCAGCTAGTCTTCTAGAGGAAATGAAGGTGCCACCAAGACAGTTGTTCGGACCAGGTTAGTATTTTTAAAATATTTTATTTCCTGTATCACTCGTATCACACAATAATAGTAGATTTCTTCGTGACAGGGCTTCGGCCATTCATTCCGGAATCTTCTAAGCAGAGACGGCTCCTTTCTAACATTCAATCTTCGGGGCACGAAAAAACTATGTGTTAGTAACTATGCGCTAATCAGTATTATTTCTACACCAAGTTTTATCCCAGAAAGAGATATTATATAATTTGGTTCATACACATTTATTAATTGAAATTTCCAGAAACTAACTTTGAAGATTTTTGAGACAATTAGAATCTATTAAGGTGGGGCTGCGCGGCCCAAAAACCCAGCTACTTATCCCGAAGGTTGAAATCCCGTTTTTGTCAAACACCCAACTCATTTAAATGTAATGTGAAACTAGTTGTTTTATTGTTACCGTAATGATTTCACTACTTTTCTCTTCCAAAACCAGAATGTTCAAAAATCACGAGAAATAGTCACGTGTCTCTAGTACTTTATATCAACAAGAGACTAAAATATATTTGTAATGCTAATTATAGAACAATGATTATAATTTAGTAATATAATTAGTAGTACGTAGTCAGTTACGTGTTTAGTCTAATAAACAGAAACTTGAAACTAGACCTGATGGGAATCGTGAAATGAGTTATAGGTAAAACAGAGGTAGGAGCGACCGGGGCCCACCCCATCAGAACTCGGAAGTTTCTTGGGCCGGCACGAGAAAACTCCTCTGTGAAAGTAAAATCTATTTATCTAGGTCCTTCAAACATGACCGAGTCAATCGCAGCCTCGCAGTCGAAGAACCTTCTTGGACACCTTCATCCTGAGTTTGTTAAGGTATTCAATTACAAGATAAATTTAATTTCAAAACCATAAAATAATGGTATTACTATTACTATACTACTAGAAATGGGAACCTAAACCGTCCGTTGGACAAAACTTGGTCCAGAGCACACGGCTCGTTGAGACCCTAGCGCAACGAGTCAGAGCCAAATCGGATAATAAAAACTGGGTACAGGATTCCAGGATTATATTACAGTCACCTTTAATTCATTCATTTACCATTGCATAGCCCGTAGTTTGTTTTGGGAAACATTGGTTGAGTCGTTTCTGAGAAAAATTACGTTGAATTTTAAAAGGGTCGAAGTCCCTTAACCCCTCCGCGGGCGTTTGCGAGCCCTGAGCACACTCAATACAATCACTGGTGCGAGAATTTTAGTGGCAGGGCCGATAATTTTTGAACAGGGCTGGCCCGTTTCCACCCCTTTATACAATTTCACGGCTTTCAGATCATGTCCGACGCTCGCGAAGGTCTCCAGTACGTCTTCAAGACTTCGAATGCATACACATTTGCTGTTAGTGGAACCGGTACGAAAGATGGAACTTGTATCAAAATCATAACATTTTAGGATCATAGTATTAATCTAAATATAATCTATGTATATTCATTTAGGTCATGCTGGTATGGAATGTGCCTTTGTGAACCTTCTCGAAAGAGGAGAACGCCTGCTTGTTGCCAAATCCGGACTATGGGGAATGAGAGCCGCCGATTTAGGAAAACGAATGGGTCTTGAGGTGAGCACGGTAAAATGCTCTTATAAGTTATAGCAGTGGGAGTGATTATAACAAGTGATGATGTAAATGAGAATGGGGCGCTTGGAATTTGAACAGAGCGCGCAAATGGCTAGAATTTAGAGCACAATCTCTTTTTCTGAATCATTTCTTAGAGTTAGGGATTCGTCCATTGATTCCGGAATCTTTCGAAGAGAAAAGACGGCTTCTTTTCAACATTCAGTCTTTGGGCGCACGAAAAATGGGCTAAGTAACCACAAATGATATACGCGAAAATGGGCACCTTTAAAAACCATTATTAGGTTTTGTTTTGGGTAAAAGGGGGTTTCTATATAATTTCTAAAACCCATTTATGCAATCCCAATTCCTTCTGCAATTGCTTCTTTAGGTTCAAACAGTGGACGCCGAACAAGGAACAGCGGTGGATATTCAGAAGATTGGGGATGTAAGTCAACATTCTTCTTTTAGCTGAAAAGAGAACAAACACAAACAATATTCAGCAATAGTATTGTTTATATAGTCTGATTCGAGAGTAATAATGGAGTGCTAAAAAATAATCCCATTGAAAATGACTCTAAAAGTATTCGATAACCGAAAATAAACGCAAAATTTCCTGAAAATACGCAAGTAACACTCCATTATTCATCTTGAATAACACTATAAGAACTATTATTAAAAGTATTTTAATTAGAAAACGTGATTCAGCTTGTTCCTATACAGCTAGAATAAATCCTCTTTCCAGGCCATAGCCTCCTTCAAACCGCATGTTCTCTTTGTGTGCCATGGAGAGAGCTCTACTGGAGTCTGCCAACCTCTTGAAGGTCTCGGAGCGATCTGTGCTCAGAATGACTGCTTGTTCTTGGTTGATACGGTAGGTTTCCTACCAATTCTGACTAAGAAAGCTTAACAAAAAACTATAGTTACTAAATCCCGATCGTGAGTTTGACTATAGTTCACTTTTGTGAAAATAAGCGTTAGCGATTAAGCAACTTACCATAGATATATAATCGTTTACCTATAATAAAATTTTCGTGCACCCGAAGACTGAATGTTAGAAATGAGCCGTCTTTGCTCAGAAGATTACGGAATGAATGGCCGAAACCCTGCGCAGAAGAAATCTACAGTTATTTTGTCATATGTCCAATTACAGGAAATAAATAACTTCATAACTTTAACTTTAGAGCAGGAAACATGGACGTCATCACAGCGTTCGTTACATCAAAATTCGAATATGAACGTCGCCAGAATATTGTTTTTCATTTCATTTTTAAATAGGGTTGTATGTGTAGCTTTCTGAAACCAACTAGACCAACAACTTATTGGTGGATCGTTTATGTATAATATTTATGTTTTGTGTATATATATTTACTTTTTTAACTTTTTTCTGGACTTCGGTTTGAAAGTCTTTTCAGAGATTCTTTTACTGTGCATGTTGAGCTGGAAATATCTTAACGATATATCTAGCAATATATCTTGAGATTTCCAGCCAGAAAGATTGTTTTGAATACACGTAAGGAACTGGCTTTCGTTGCAAGCGAATAGTCCGCCCACTACATGCTGAACTTCGTTGTATTTGATGTTCGCTTTCAATTGTGTTTGGCGGAGCGCTCTTTGGCCATAAGATGGAACAATTGGAAATTACGTGCCTCTGTAGCGGATGTATGCGAAGTCATTATACCAATAAGGGGAACCACATAACCAAAGACTATCTGTTCTTTGGACCAACGGATCGCCCTTGTCAAGGCTATTCGGATTTTTTTAAATGTATTTCTCTTTGCAGTTAGTTCTTTATCCAGAGACATAAATGTCAAGATCGGCGTGTTTGGGCGGGTCATGCTGAACTTTTCCGTATTTGGTAATAAGATTGTGTGCAGTACTCTACCAGTAAAATTATATGTAAAATTGTATTACATTACAGATTACACAACGGTATTACTTTTGAATCCAACTATACTTGTGTTTGATGGGCTTAACTTCAAATAGTGGTTGAGTTATTTGAGTTGATTGTTCATGATCGGTATGGTGCATAATACCATAGCTAATTGGGTAGGAGTTTACCAGAAGTTTTGAAATTGTGGCATCTGCTCAGTTCTGTTTGTCATTGCATAGTAAGTTCATGTGTGATTTTTTCTTGTCGTCATCGACGTTTGAAGTTGGTGAGCATTTGCGCCACTCATAATATGTATGCTTATATAAGTGTAAATTACATTAACATATCGCTTCTTCTATTATTTCACAATAAACAGTTACTACAGTCGACGGACTAATTGCTTGCAGGTAAAGGACTGCGAATGTTGCGCTGGAGCGCTAATCTGTTTGGGTTTCAGTCTATTACGCCTTAGTATCCGCGCTCCTTTGCAAAACTGACCGTAAACCCTCAGAGCAATACATCCGTCGACTATACTAGTCTTTTCCGTGTCGGTCCGTGATGTTCCAACAAATTCGACCTGTTCAAGCCTGTTGCCTACTCTTTCCCAAGTTACGCGACAATAAAAAAGTCACTCACCTGTCTTCTGTGGGGTCGTAGACATCATTTTCTTGACGATTCTGTTCTATTGTTGCTCTCAAATTATCGATTCTGATTCTGGAATTCAATTTTGTATTAATTTGTCGGAGCAATAATATGATTAGATCATCCCATTCCTAATGAGGGAATTATTACTAGATGTATCTCAACATATTGATTAGAGTTGCGGTCTCCGAATCTGCCAAGATATAAGGGTTCGGGTTTGACTCCCTGTGGCTGCAGAGGACATGTAAACCAGCAGCGTACTATCGTATCATGCCGGCGCAATGTAGTCTAGGTTTTGAAACAGACTATATATATATGAATGAGAAATCTTTTGACTGGGAGTATTTCCTTTAAATCACTCTCATTATTATTTAGCAAGGCAGCCATTCGTACCTCAGGATGAACGTCTAGCAGGCAATCTGCCCTTTTTTCAAGAATTTTTTGTTAGTTCTCAGAGCTTCACTTTTTAAGTTATAATTTACCTGGCCTGCTGCTTCGTTATCTTTGAATACTCCCTTGTAGTTAGATTGAACTTAATTTCGAGGTCATGCTTGTCGTGTGTTACCTATAAAAGGATTTTATGATAAAAATCAGTTCCTGTACTTTCGCAAGTCCTGGACAATTCAAATTTTTTGGGCTTTATTAAAATAATATAAGAAGTGATTAATTTTCAGTTTTTCTTTGCATTCTTAAGAAAATCGTATGCATAGTACAGCTGAAAGAGATCTAAGGAAAAGGTTAACGACAATTTTTAAGAGTAATTTACTTCAATAAATGGCACCTACTGTATACTCTATTTTGTGAGTCTGATCTGTATAATTCATCGCTGTCCAGGTTAGTTGCGGAATCCGCTGAGCCAATACCAATTGATGCAGAGAATACGTGTCAGCTTTGACGTCACCAACTAAGAGCTCATGCTTGAATTTCACTGACGACGTTTTCATTTTAGTTACCATTTTCTAAAATGAAATAAAAGTAAAAATACTGAATCCTAACTACACCGCTTACGCGTAAATAATTTTTAAACTCAGTTGGTGACGTCAGCTTTGACGCCACCAACTAAGAGCTCATGCTTGAATTTCACTGACGACGTTTTCATTTTAGTCGTAACTTATAAAGTAAGTGGTGGAGTTAGGATTTAGTATTTTTATTTATAATCCAACAAACATTAGAATTCTTAAACTTTTTACCTCTATAAAGTGCAACACTGCTTGTAGAGTAATTTGCGTCCTGAGGTTACGAATATCAACATGTTCGGGTGTTTCGTAAAACAAATTTGTTAGCATTTGGTCGTTGACATCACAGTGTTCGCGGTGTAAGGGACAAATTCTTATTTCGAGTGGCAAAGTAATCAGATGCTGAATTAAGTCAATTAAAGAAGCTGAAAAGTTTTTAGTATGATATAAGAATATAACAATTTTTTATTTGAGATACTGATAGTAAACCCCAGGGGAGCAGTCAGAACAATTTTTGTCACAACTCACCGTATTATTGATTCGAATTTGGTTGAACATGACTTGGCCCATATCCAACCGTTTAATCTTAAGATATCCGAGTGTGTCAAAGAATTCTTTCGCACTGCACTCCATTTGGCAATATTGAAATCTCAAGTTTTCAAGTACACCAGATTTTAAGCACCTAAATACTTTAAAATTTACTTTCATGTTCCAAATGATGGTGAACACCATACTCAAAAAAAAGTTTTGTCCGTTTATTCCCTGATTTCATTATTTTTTTAGTTCTCAATGGAAATATCCTGACATCAGCCTGTATCATGCAAACTTACGGTTCCAGGATTTCGCGAATATTTGCCAGAAATTCCTCGGTCACTGTGAACCAAATTAATTCCAATCGAGGAAAGGAGCACTGAAAGTTGGTTTGGTTTTTTTTACTTGGACGTTGATCTTTGAATTTAGTGTTAAATGAGATGAAAAAGAAAAAAGATAAAATTCACTCTTTCGGAATTTAAGACCCTAGCAAAATGTTTAAGTAGAGAAGTTCCCCGACCCGAAAAATTTTCGTTTCAAATTAATGAGAAACGCTTGTTCACTACAACTTACATATTTAATACACAACTGCATGACGTTCTTCATTGTTGTCATGAGTGAACCCTTTATGGGCTCGTTCATAAACTAGAACAATTACTAATTAATTAAGCGAGCAACAATTTAAAGGTTAACTTAACAAAATACCGTAGCAAAATGACAATGTGCAGAATTTCGCACTCTTTGAGTTTTTATTTATGTTTTCTGTAGTATGAGTTAACATAGTATGATGTTCATATAATGTTCATACCATGGCCGGCCCGCATTAAAACATTCCGTGCCTTTCTTGACAGATTTACGGCTAGGGCAGCCGGTTAAATTACCACACATGATTTGTACTGTTAGCGTCAGAGCTGATTTCTTGTTCAATCCGGGGTATGGAAATTTTAAAGGTTGGGTAGGGGCCACTTTTTTGCAAAATTTGCCCGTCCGAAGACCACAAATTTAAACGTGGGTCCGCTTAGGGTGAAATATCAGAAAGTCGACACGGTTGTGCTGGATAAAGCTTACGATATATTTAACAATATATCGTGAGATTTCCATCCAGAATTATTCTAGTTCATATTGCACACCGTCTGACGACCGTCTGGATCTCGACGCGATTGGGTGCCGACCTGGATATCAACACTGTTTATCGGAAAGAGGAAAATAGGCTTTCTGGGGTAAGATAATACATAGAACACGAATAAGATATTTATTTTTTAGTAGCTGTCTTTTATTATTATTGAATATATATGTGTGCTGGAAATATGATAACGATATATCTGACAATATATCTCGAGATTTCCAGCCAGCGTGTGTTGCGATTGCAACGCTGAAATCGCATCACGCCTCGGTTTCGACCCGAACACGAAAGATGTGCCAATCAATCGACTGCGCGTCAACTCAAGTCAATGCTGGCCCAAGCGCGGGATATATTTCACTTGCAACATTGTAACGCTTGGAGTATGTTGCTTCTTCGTTATATTTCTGTATGATTTATAATGTTTTGTATTTCTTTGTGTGATATGTTTGTATGTAAATCTTCCTTATATTTAACCGTTTCATTATTTCTGTTTGTGAGCGTCCCTTCAAGGACATCATGAGCAGTTGGGAAAGTTTAGGATAAGGTCTATATCTATTTGTCTCTTCTCATTTATTGATCTCTTTTCTTGTTCTGTTTATTGCCTGGTGCACACCCGTTGTGGGAGACCAGCTCCGTCTGACCAGATGCCAGCAAAAAGCTTCTCCACCGCCATTGTTGTGGGACATGGAAGTTGGACCTGACGGCGTCAGAGGCCCATTTGAATTCTCTAATATGGCAGTTATTTCACTGAATAATATTTTATTTTCAATATATATAATATTTGGATTTGCACCAAAAACTGTTTGAAGGGTTTTGTCTTATTTGTCGTTACCAGTAAAAAGGTCTAATAGTTTTAATATTGTATAGAATTCGTTGCTTATATTCTAGTGCAAATAATTGGCTACAGTTTGTATAACTTACTACATAAGGTATTTCATGATGATTGAACATGGATAATGGTACTCCACGATTAGAATTATTGGGAAAATATAAATGGATCGAATTTCGTTCGGTATTGTGAACCATGCTGAAAACAAAATTCTTCAATGTGAATGACATTAGATAATGCTATTGGATTTTTTTACCAAATTTATACAAATATGATTTTTATTTTGTGTACAATTAACAATAATATATTGCTTAGCTTATATTTACAAGGAATTTCACGTTATGGAACTTATATCATTAAACTACCAGTGCGGAAGAGTGAAATGTTCTGTTTGAATTTTGAAAAAATACAAACTAAAAATTTTACTTTGTACAAGACATATTTTGGCTTTTTTAACAGTATAACGTTCACTACCCTATATTATCGCATTTAGTTTTATTACAAAGAAGGTTTTCATTCTTGGCCAATTGTGAAAAACGGTAATTTGTTCTCGCAAAATTTGCCGTTGCTCGTGGACCGAAACAATCGTAGATTTTTTTAAGTGAAGCATTGGATACATCGATTAGTTGCATCTGAAAAAAAATATCCTGTATTATATCCAACGATCTGATAGAAATATCATAAAAGAGAGAGGAAAACTATAAACTGAATAAAAATAGATAAAATAGAAATTAGCAAATGTATTATTGTATTTGCCTTTGTAAGGTTAACAAAGAGATTATTTTCTGGCGTCATATTGTCAGTTTGTTATTGCTGGGTCACGAAAGTAATAGACGCTTCCCTCTAAGACCATTTACATTACCAAATAATAGAGGTCATTCGATAGATCGATAAGTAAAAATAATATATAATTTAAATGAAGGGATATTCGTAGAATGAAAAATGAGAAGTATTGAAAAGGAAATTTATAGAATTG
>JAQGAV010003599.1:0-12102 GCA_034691345.1 Phasmarhabditis papillosa | reverse complement strand
ACAATTTGCAGTCCGGGAAATTGCATTCAAATTGAAGGCGGGTTACTGTAATTGGGACCAACTTTGAGTGGTGCGCGCGCGTTGCAGAGGGGGCGTGGCCGCCGGTCTCTAGCTACAGTATTATTTGTATCAAGTGCTGAGTTTACAGCGTAGTATTCTTGGTAGAGGCGAAATTAGATTAAAATGAATAGAGCAAACACAGTTAATTTTCATTTTTATTCACTCAACACGAATTCAAACTGTAAAATACACCAACTATCTATGTACAGAATTGTTGAAAAGGGACATTTTCAATTGAAAAAAAGATTTCAAAACATTTTGAAAGGAAAGGCATGGAGATTTGATTCTGACTAGTTGACCATTGGAGTAAAAATCATGGAATTCTGGAATTTTGCGATCAAAATTCAAAAAACGATCGATTCCACAGATTTTTTTGGCAAATGTAAGGCTGAGATGGTTAGCAAGATCTACCGAAAAGCCAGCAATTTAGAAAGTTTCCAAAGTTTGAAGCGTTCTTTTAGGATTGGGAAAGTTTCAAGATTGCCGGTTAAAAAATCAAAACAACGATGACTTAGACAATTGGTATGAACAATATGTATAGAAAAACGATGGTCTAGAAAACTTTCCAGACCACCGTACCAACAAATGCGAAGTGCAAAAGTTATGGAGCGGCCTGGCAGGGCAGGCTCAACTTGCCAACTCTGCGAAAGGCTAAAGTAATAAAGGGGATTGAACCCAAGGAATGAGAAACTAGAGCGATGTGGAAAATGGAAGCGGTGTTAAGAACTCTTCATAAAATGGGTTTATATCTTGTTTGTTCAAAGTTTGAAAAGGTTCTTAAACAGTAAAAGTTTAACTTTTTACAAATTCTTTTCAATTTGGGAAGATTCTTAGTTTTATAAAACCGCTGCCATTTTATCTCAGCCGCCCCTAGTTTCACACGTCATTCCTCAGACTACACAATACATACACAGAATAGCTTCTCTGAGAAGTGGGGTGATGTATATTAAAACCGGCGTTGTTTAAATTAAAGTTGTAATTAAATTATATTTTCCTAATCTATGCGGTCTAGTGAGCACTTCCATAGAAGAGTAAGTTCGGCTTTGTGCATTTGTCTGCAGACATCCGGGTGATGTTCTGGTAAGCTCCACAACAGTTAATATTAGCATTGCCAGACTCAGTGTCCTTGTTCTGAAAGAAGGTAATATAAGTTTATTGGTTTTTTTATGGGTTATTTATAGATGTTATATCTAAAGATGCTAGTTTAGGTTTCCTTGAAAATAAACTGAGTTCGCTATATAAAACTGGAAATATCCCTACAAGTTAACTAGTCTATAACAAACAAAAGACCGCAGAGCGCGGTGGTATACGTAGGCTTCCGCAATTGCGTATTTGGCTTTTTCTGGATACGATAGAAAATAAAACTAGGGCAATAATATTTTATGAGGACAAACAAAAAATTGCGCTTTAAACCATGTAATGGTTTTCCAATTTTGCCACAGAACGAGCGATTTTCCAAACTTTACACAACACCGCTCACTGCAGTCCCATTTATTTTTATTATAGACTATATATAAAACTGGAAATATCCTCTTTACCCCTTGAAAGCTATTTTCCAAGCTTATAAGTTACATGATATAAGGGTCATTCATTTATTTGTAAGTAAGACTCTGTCGTACAGCTCTCAGCACTGTTCCAATTTCAATGGCCAATGACCGGTTTGGAACAGGGACAGCCCCCAAGAATCCCAGTCTACGAGTACCTATATTCCAGGAACACTAAAACCCCCTGAATGGATTTAGCGAAATCCATTTAGGATTTAGGAAAGAATTCAAATAACACAAGTAACTTACATGTTGGAATACAGTAACATAACAGGGCATTTCAAAGTGTGTGGTCGTTAGTTCTTCAATGGCTGAGAAAGTTGCAGCACAACCACCAACAAGTCCGAAAACTGAAAACAAATCTTTGTTATTTTCTAAATATCTTTTGCGAAACTAACCAATAATACTGCAGCAGATTACTAGAGCAGTACGATCGCCATAGGTGAAAACACTAAAAACAAAAGTATGAAAACCATTTGGTTATTGCATATAGAAACATTTTAAATACAAAAAACTGTCAAAAACTAGCATTATTTTCTACAATGTTTGACTATTCTTCCGTAAAGTGAGTTGAGAACGCTCTCGTTCACCCGGGCTTGGACTTCGGAAAAATACTCCTAGTCCAACTTAAATTTGCCCTATCTCCACTTCTAAACCCATTTTTTTTCTAATGGTACTGTATTTGCCTACAATCGTACCCAAGTCGCTTGAACCAGCTAGACCAAAATGCCACTAAGCGTAAATTCATTCAAATTGTGTATTTTTATCATTTTTGTTCAAATTTAGAGCTTGTCATTAAAACAATACAGCTTGGGTTGACTGCGTCTTTAAGTTGAATCTTTCTGAATAACTTACTCTCCGACACTACATGGTTTGCTAGTGTCCTTGTCTCCTGTAACTTCTCTCTTATTTTGGGCTGCGGACAGGTATAAATAGAACAAGCAGGGTAGAATAATGGATGTTAGAGTAATAGTTGAGCCACCTGGAACGAAAATATAGATTATTGTTAGTTAATGCTCTGGAAAGTTTTGTTTTTTAGAAGCATCATGTTTCAAACGATCAAGAAGTCGTATTTTTAGCCTGTTGAGAATAACTATTAAAGTTTCACAGCTGCAATGTAGAATATTTCATTCGAGAATTGTAATATATACTTGCTCTATAGTAAGATCCGAGAGTAATAATGGAATGTTAAAGAAAATCACGCTGAAAATGGCTCTGAAAGTTTTCGAAATACGAAAATATACGCAAATTGCATGGAAAATACGCAAGGAACACTCCGTTATTCTTCTTGAATCAGAATATAAAAATGAAGTGTTATTGAAATGTGTTTCTTCGTTTAAATTAGAATGTTTCACGAACCGACTAAATCGAGCAGAGGCCCAAAACTAGGAATACTCTCTGCTACAAAAGCAACTGCAGCCATGATGGTAGTACGGATGGCGACTCTTTGCCAGCCAAATTCTAAAAATATAGAGCTACTAACATTTATATATATTTATGTTTGATGATCATGTATAAAGTGTATTTGAATTCATTCATCGGGTTCACACACTCGAAACCAGTCAGTCACAACGGAAAACTCGTCAGAACCTGGTGAATAAAGATAATTTCAATGCCAAACTTTCTGCTTTTCAATGATTTATAATCAACATTTTAACCTACCTTGTGGAACCTTGAACAACTCTTCGATTTCCTGATTAAGGGGATTGAAGACAATAGTCAGTGTAAGAATACAGTGAATGGTGATGAGGATGTTAATTGCCTGCTGGATTGCGGTGTTCTGGAAAGAAGAATCAATAAATGCAAGGTGGTCTTGGATTACTGTACCTGGATAGATGGAATGACCGAATCTCTGAGAGAGTCACCGTAGACAATGTAACCCATAACACAGACTGGACCGTACATGGCAGCCATGACTGCAAATTTTAAAAAATAAGGTTTTCTCTTGCTTTTTATGTTTCGATCGATTTCGAAAGGTGTTCTGATCTATTTTACTTACATTACTGTAAAGAAATAAGCTAAATTGAAGAATAAACAATATTCAAAGTCAAATCCTTAACACACTTTCTTCACAATACTAAACTAACATTAATTTTTTCAAGAAACCGTTTTATCGATTTTTCTTTAACCTAATTAACGCTGTAGAATTATTTTATATTTCTGTTTTCTTATTATTGTTGATCTTTTAATACTCACTGGAGAAAGCTAGAATAACACTCTTGGTGAACTCTCTGGGGTTCTTCATATCGTGTTGAATGGTAGGGAATGCAGAATGGCCACCATAGGCGAAAAGGAAAGTACCAAGAGCCAAGAAGTAGTTGGTTAATTTAGATTTAGGCATAGTTCTGGAAATAGAAAATATATCAAAATTAGAATAACTTTACGGTTTAAATGCCAAATAAATAAAAAACATGAACATTTTACGTGCCCTCTAGGCATACAAGAAGATTCATGGTATTGTTAACTTTAATTGTACTTTAGGTCGCGGAAATTGCGTATTTAAACAAAATTATGCACGGAAATAACCAACAGTTGTGTTGCAAGTTGGTCCGATATAGTTTTAGAGGTCCTATATGTTGAGTATTTTAAAAGACCTTTCAACGGCATAAATACTTACCTAACAGGCTCACAGGTACTCCAATCAAGGGCAGATCCAACGCAAATGAGGACAACAGCACATGAAGTAGTGATCATAGCAATAACGACGGCCCACCTGGAAAAGAAATGTTTACATAATATTGTCTAGTTGTTTAACTTTTTGGTTACCCGCTAAAGCTTCTGATAAATGTTTTGTTTTTAAATTCACAGCCCAAATAGCAATACCTTATAGTCTATTTCAATTCATTTTAAATATTATTCACATATTAGTATAGTCTGTAACAAGAAAACGGCTGCAAAGTGCGGTGTTGAATCAGGGCTTTCGCAATTACGTATATGGGTTTTATGAAATCAAATCATCGCAAAAAGACGCCATGATATTTTTCTAGTAACAAACAATAAATTGCGCGTCTAATCATACCAAGAACATATCCTTTAGATGAAAATTGAGCAATTTCTGAAAGCCTATGTAACACCGCACCTTGCAGCCTTTCTCTTGTTACAGACTATACCGCTATGTCGATTTAAGTTTTATAAAAGAACTTGTAGTTTTTAAAGAGTAATATGGGGTGTAACGAATTCGTGTTTTGTCTGAGCCCCTTTTGCTAACACCGTTCCAGCTCATGACGCCTTCTCCCGTGCAAAATTGCACTCGCAATGTAATGTGTACGCTTGCACTTTGCTTGCATACGCAGTGTTAAAAATCCTATGAAACGGAGGTAACACTTTATTAGTAATCTTAAATCTAAAGTGAAATAAATCTCCTAATGATCTCACGATTCTGAATAAATATTGATTGATTGATTGAATCTTAATTTGGACTATATTTTATTATGTTTGTTCACTTCTTAACCAATTGCAAGCTACATTTTGTTCCCTCTCTCAATCATTATCAGTCTCAGCGGTATTATACGTTTTCGACATTCTTTATTAATTAATTGTTATCTATTTTTATTTTAAGAATAAGCGGATTTAAATGTTTACATCATATCACGTTATTATTTGAAAGAGAGCCTAAAGCCGCTTAATACAATACGTAGCGACGAACAATTCAAAAAGGAATTTGGACCCGATCTATGGAATTATTAGTGCAGAAAATAGTTTGTTACTAGAAATGGGTGGTTCGGTTTCAAAATGAGCCGAAAAATGTTATTCTCGTTTTTAACAAGCAAAATGGGCTGAAAGAAACGGACGCAACTCATTTTTTAGTCAACGTGTCTGAGAGATTGAATCTTGAAATCGTTTGAAACTAGCCGAAGCTCTCAGTTTCGATTAGTTAAAAAAAACTACAGTTTAAACCAGGGGGCTCTTGTTTTAATAACCATATGACGAGATCACTTTTGTATAATATCACTTTTTGACTACAAAATAGGCTCATACAATTTTCCAATGAGAAACTAGATGACGTTTCGAAACATTTAAAATCTTGAAGAGGTGTTCAACGGGATTAATTACACGAGATTTATTCCAGGATGCAAATTTGGAATACTATTTTTGATTTTGAGCCAACTAACCAGAAATCCTGAGGCGACTTTAAGAATATAATTGGTAACAGACAGACTGCCAAGATAAGTACAACAATGCAGAAACTGAAGTTTACACCAGCGAAAGCCTAAAAAACTATTATTAATAAAAAAAAATTTTATTTTGTAAAGCTGTTAATAAAAATAGTAGTAAATTACCTTGACCATGTCGTGAATATTGTTAGCTGAGAGCAAAAGGTACACTACAGCGATACCGAATTGAGTTACGTCGATACATAACGTTACCAGCGTCCTGCAAGGGAATATTGATTTTTTTACATGTATGGTATTCAGAATCTATAGGTTTATTTATACTTATGAAAATTTGAACACTTTCGAACACTGTTATAGCAATAACCATGTGTTCAATTCAAGAATCTTGCTGATAATCTAGTGATCTATTGATATGTCCCACTTTCTGTATTTAACAGATAAAGTACTTTTTAAATAACAGTTTGTAGAAGTTCCTTGAAATCATTTTGAAACGTAAAGTTACGCTGAGAAAATTGGTTCTAATAGTAGGGTTGGAAACCAAAACAAGAGGACAAAATTTGCTTTTACAATTTCTAAGGACTTATTTTTGGGCATCAATTCCTTAGGGGTGTATAATACCTAACGATTGGTCCCATAGCTCTGAATGCAATCTCTGGGTACGGTTTTCTACAATGATGGTGATACTCAGGCCAAGTGTCCAAAAGAATATTCCAACTAAGACCGAGAACATACGCAGTGTAAGTTACAACTAGGGTCATGATGATTGAAATGCCGAGACCAACCCAGAATTCTGAAAGAAACGGATTTTCTTTAGTTTATTTAGTTTCTTTTAGTAATTAATATTTCCCCCCCCCCCCGCTATTCAAATTAATACTTTTTATGTTTCCATTTTTTACAAGCTTTCGTTTTAACGTTCAACCCAGAGTTTTCAACGAAAATGTGTGTTTCTGTTACATTAGATAGCACGGTGGCCCAGTGGTTAAAGGTTGGACTTAAAAGCTAGAGGTCAATAGTTCGATACTCTCCGAAGACAGAATTCTTCACTCCTAGTTACTAGCCACTATTTATTTGCAATACCTAACTCCTAGTTTAACTCTTGAATGGAAAACCTCCCCGAACTCCAAAACTTCTCAATTCCCATTATTCATAAGCTCATTATTTGCCTAAGCCCATTTGGCGCCACTCTTTTCTGATATGATATGGCCGGCGGTGGTGGCTAGTTTTTGCTGAGTTTGCCACGCATTCAGTGTATCTTGTTAGTAGTGACAGTAGAGATTACAAGACAGACGATTGGTAGATAGAATCACAACATTTTATAAAATATTTAGAAATTCTTTAAAGTTTAGAAAGTAAAGTTTTTCAAGTGAAGCTAAGCCGAAAACATAAAAATTGCTAAAACTGCATGGTTACTAGGGTTTGGCAGGGTTTGCTTGGTTGGATGGCAGTATTTAGGAAAGGAGTAGTCTTGTAAAGGGACTTGAACTATATATTGCAGAAAAAGTTCCAAATCCACCGATATTATTCTTATTTATATAAAACGCCGCTACTTTTTAGGATACTGCGCCCAAAATCTAGCTCTTGTTGTAGACTATATTTCATATACAAACACTAAACCTCAAACACTCTGGGCATCTTAATTTTTGACCGGTTAACACCACAGTCCACCGGGTGCTTCGGGTCCACTTTCTCTGGTGGACGGTGTCTATCATTTTATGCTCAATAAACTGCGTTTATTCTGATTGATATTAAAACTCCCATTAGTTAGTCGTCTTTTTGACAGAATTACAAGATAAGAATAAGAATTAGCTGCCGATGGACACGTGTTAATTGCAGGCAGCAAGAATAATATTAGATAAAGCCCAAGACTAGGAATGTTAAGTGAAAAAGGATGGACTGGCAAAATTGCATTGAATCGATGAAGATAGAGAAGGGCTTGCTGTTGTTTTGTTAACCTTATCCAAAAGTCGAGCCTGTCTCGTAATTATCGGATCAGTGACAAATTGGGATAAAGCCTTTAGTTTTGAGAAGAAACACCAAACGTTGTATTAGTCTCTAAATGTAACCTACGCATGTGTAACATTCCAGCTCCAAAAAAACCCCAGCATATCTATTGTTTACCTTAAATTGCAACTAAACTCAGTCACTACATTGTATTTTTAATTCATACCACGACCCCAGGTTTCTAAGAATTCCTGATAGAATTACAATTAAAAAATATGACTCACCAGACTGGATCATGGCAGTCGGCAACGCTACAAGACCTCCTCCGGCAAGATCTCCAACGACGAATAGTCCGGTTACGAACCAACCCAGACCATGCGGATTAATCTTAGCCCCTAATGGAGCACCTTCAGGATGTTCAATTCCTTCTGACAGAGTCATTGATGTAACTGTGTTTTTACGAGATGCACCCCTAAAATATATGAAATATAAGAACAACTTTATAAAGTGAAGTAATAACTGTTGGGAAGAATGTTACAGTTGATTGTTGGTATTGAGATAGTTGATGTTTGTACTAAAAACATTTTGTTTTGTTTAAGAAATGGTCGCTTTCTAAAGGTATATTTGTATTCTGAACTGTATGGTCGGAACTGTATGTAATAACGATTAAGCTTACATGAAACTAAGTATTCTTTAAAGGTATATATAGAGTACATCTCAAGGCCTAGGTTTCCAGCGCGGTATCACAAGTCGGGTGCAGTTTCACAAAAAATGAGTGTACTTTCGGAGAAAACGCACCACGTAGACTAGATTAATTTTTTATTAACACTTCGCCCCGCTCGTGATACCGCGCTGGAAATCTGGAAATCTAGGTGTTGATATAAACTATAAGCGTATATAAAACTCAAATAGTGGAGCAAAATTATGTTCTTATGTTTGCTTTTGATATGTATCTTGTAACTTCTAAATTTATTATTATTCTATTCAAGACACCACGAAAGCTACTCGCTACAGCGCATATTTTTGCATCGCGGCGCAAACTGTTCAAAGCAAACCTAACACTAAAGTGTTATATGGCAAACTGTGAAGTAATTTCAAAAGATACAGTTTATATTTGCTTTCAATATGTTTATTTGCTTGCTTAACAAGCTAGGTGCTTTTTAAAACATTCCTCTTCAAAAACACCGCCGGACCACTGGTAATTCGATCATTTCCTCTGATAAAAAAATGATAAAAATAGAAAATACAGCTAATTTTCTGGCCGAAATTGTCAAAATAATAGTTGTTTAAGGTAAATAAAATATATATAGAAAGAAACAATAAAGTGTTTACAAAGTATTTTGTTAGTAAGGACTCCGCCTTTAGTAATAGACTGGTTTTTAAGGTTTGCTGGAAATTGTAAAAGAAAAGTTAAACTTTTTGTTTTTAAACTAAAAATTTGTCCAGTTAGAAGAAAACATTAGATATACAATGTTTTTTATACAAAATCAACTGATTGAATTGTTAAATCCTGTGTTTGGGTGCGTTTTGAGTAAACTGCTTAGGTGGGAATTGTATTTTCGATTATGATATAGTCTTCGGCTAAGCTTCTTAGCTATAGAATCCTGTTTTCAAGGAGGAAACATAAAAAGGAAGGGCTTTTTCTTAAAATTAGCTACATCAGCTAATTGTTTCGTAAAGTAAGTTTCGCGCGGTTCATCTTTGAAATACTGAAACTGTATTATACGAACCAGTTATTAAAATGAATCTTATTTTTTCTAAAAAACACCCAATCCTTTATTTAATATGTTTTTATATGACACCGCTGCTCACCAGGTTACTGCGTTGGAACATAGCTCTTGATACAGACTATAACTTTCAAAACAGAAAGCTATAAATTAAAAATAAAACCGCTTTCTAAACTGAAAGGTAGAATTTTGTACCCGCAGACGTTCAAATGAGCCTATCTGTCGCGGTTGTTATTTTTAAATAGTCTCTTAGTTCGAACCTTCATTACTTGATAAGCAAGCAGGTTATACTCAAATATTTAACATTTGTGGAATTTTTAGGCAAATATATACACTTTGTTTGCTTAATAAATACTTCGAAAGAGGAGATGAGACAAAATTAACTTTCATAGTAATAAATATATGATGGTCTTGATAGTTTTTGTTTATAGCTTACTATCTTATACAAAGAATAACAAAGATATGGGAATTACTGTTGATTACATCTATAGTAAGATAAAAAGAAATAATGAAGTGTGAAAAAGAAGATAGTTGAACTGGCTATCAAAAACTTTGCTCAAGAAAAAAGTACACCAAATTTCCCAAAAATAACCAAATAACACTCATTATCACCGTAGTTTAATATATATAAAAGTTAATGCAAGTTTGGTAAAAATTAGCACTCACCAGTCTGACATGATTGATAGATTTTAATAGATACTACCGTAATCTAAATAGTCGCTGCAGGATTCTAGCTACGAGTTAACAAAGGGAATAGAAATATTCAGAATGGCCAATGTGCTTATCTGGTAATTCTTTTATTCCAGCAGGTAGCCACAGCTCGCTGTTTTATTCTTATCTAGCAGGCCACGCCCCCTTTCTCCACAAAAGAAACCTAGCCATGCCAACTACTAAATACGTAATTACGTAAGATAGCGCGGAGCCGGCGCCGGCTAGTTATTTCCATGCCGCGGCAACTTTTTTGGTTTCATGTAGTTTGGGGCTTCCGGAAAACATGATAGTCAAAAACAGAACTGGCGAAAAGAGAGCTAATTTAAAAGCAATGTTACGTTCAAATAGTTCTGTTTTGCCTTCTCTGTTTTCTGGGTGGCCTGTAGTTTAGCTTAATTTGCTTATAGTGATTGCGCGGAAGTAACCTCCTGAAACTTTTACCATATATAAGTTTAGAGAAGCACTGTTGCTAAATAGTCCCACTTTGCAACATATGCTTATTTTAAAATCGAATATTATTCTACTAATATTTGAAATGTAGAAAGTAAAATTTGAGAGTTGTGTTTGGGTGTGATTTAAGAATACTTTAGTTTGGAGAACGCTCATGTTTAAAAGGCGTTAACCAACTTAACTATAGCATGTGTGAATTGTACTAATTATTGACTTACTTTGCATATATTCCAATACGATTAATGATTGATGCGCATAGCTGGAATGCGTTTTTAACTAATTGCTGGTTTAGCCCATCTGCAGGAATAACTTTACACGACCCTATCGCACTGAATCTCGAGATGCGATTCTTTCGTTAGATTAAGTTGTTATTCACATATACTTTTATATTATTCATCTTCGTAATTTAGGCCACATAAATTTAGTTCTTTCGTATCGGCCATTTTTTGCAGATACCTCAATCTCATCGTTCCAGTAAGCCCCAGGCGCAACTTCCCACGTAATCACATCCCAAAATACCTTCTTTATCGTTAAAATAAGCTTATAATCTAGAAAACGGTAGTGCCAACTCGATGTACCCAGTACCTTTGTCACCCAAAGAGCAAAATGCGTACTTTTCCTGCTGACTCTTGCTAAATTTGATATATTCGGGAGCAGTTTTACAACCTATAATCCACTTTTTAGAGAAATTGTGACTGTGATGTTAGCTTCTGAGCACGATTGTGACACTGAAAATGTTCGAAAACCAAGTGAATTTAGTATTGGTCTATGGGGTACCCAACTTCTAACATAACCCAAAGCAAACATTAGATAGAAGTCGGTATTTTTGAATTTCCCGTATAATTATTGAGCTTAACCGTGTCTATTTCAACTAACATTTCTAAATTTCCTCGTATTGGCTGGTCGCTTGGTTCTCGGTTCTCCATAAAAATCATCTTTGTATTATTCTCAAAAACCCTGTCTGACCAAAAACTTACTCAGCCCGTAGTTTCGCCTTAATGTTTTCAACAACAACAATCCACCGAATTCATTGGCCTTTCTCGAGTTTTCTCGACCACTCTGTACATTATTGTACAATATTTGGTCTTATAACGCGGCAGTGATCTTCAATCATTTTAGTTTTGTTTTCCCTTTTCGAGAGAAAGATAATTCCGCCAAATTCCCATCATCTTTACGTTTTCCCATAGAACGACTCGCTCTCTATCAAAGACTAAAATGATTACAAACAATTCTTCCCAGGTGTAATCATAGAATCCGTTCGGCGTGATTATTTTTGTATTCAACTACAGTTTACAAAATAATACCACCGGCTGCTTGGTATTATATACGATTTAGCATACGTATCAACAGTGAAAAGTTTGCAAAAATATAGTTTTGGGAAATATTTTAGGTTTTGGGGGTTATAAAAGTTGTATAGTCTTGTCGTAAAGTTGGACTTAGCAAGGTTGTAATTAGTATAGTCTATAAGAAACAAAACACCACAGAGCGCGGTGGTATACGTAGGCTTCCGCAATTGCGTATTTGTCTTTTTCTGGATATGATACAAAATAAAAC
>JAQGAV010003598.1:0-12110 GCA_034691345.1 Phasmarhabditis papillosa | reverse complement strand
TAATGGAGTGTTACTTGCGTATTTTAAGGAAATTTTGCGTATATTTTCGGTTTTCGAATACTTTCAGAGCCATTTTCGATGAGATTCTTTTTTAACACTCCATTATTACTCTCGAATCGGACTATAGGCGCCGACAATGCAATGACGGGCTTTCTAAAGGAAAATGCAATTTGAAAATGCACAGCGACCTACATATCAGGGTTGAGACCATTTCATTGTGAGTATAGTCTGTAACAAAGAAAAGACCGCAAGGCGCGGTATTAAACAAGGGCTTTCGCAATTACGTATTGGGGTTATATAAAATCAAACCATTGCGAAAAGGTGCAATAAATGGCGCTTCTAATCATACAAAGAACATCTACCATTGACAAAAATTGAGCAATTTCTGAAAGCCTACATATCACCGCACCTTGCAGCCTATTTCTTGTTACAGACTATACACTTTTCAATGAAAGGCCCGTTTTCGCGGCACGGCGCCTTAATTAGGAACGACTTGTCGAGTCTAGGTATAAAACAGAATATTATTCATAAAATTTTAGATTGGTCGCGTTGTTCTGCAAGGTTTCATAGCTCCTCTTACGTTGACCGTCGAAGACTCTTTCTGTAGACCAATGTTTCTCATTAATGGTCCGATTTGTCCAATGGGAAACTATGGAGATCAGATCTTCCCGGTAAGCTTAACCTTAACTAACCCAGGGCTCGAGTTTTTAGTACCCAGTAGCCAGTGAGTAACCCATCAACCTTAAGTAACGTAGCGGATTCTTCCGCGAAGCGGCCCACTAACTAGCTGACGCCGCAGGCCTAATCACCAGCTTACTCACCCTTAGCCCTGCAAACTAAGTGGACATTACCACCATCTTCCTGTCATTTACCCAGCTGTCCGATGTTCTTGAAGCTCTTCTTCTTTCGTTATGGTTAGAAGCCAAACAAAATAAACTTCCCTAACGGAATTCATTATTTCCTCGAATTCTGGCAGTTTGCTTTAGTCGGGCCGGGACGGGTCGGCCTGATAACACCGCTGAAGTAAGCTAAAGAACCATATCTTATTTATGGATCTTATTGTGATATAAGGGATCTCGTTTGAAGAGATCTCTTTAGCTGTGTTCGTTGTTTCGGGAGGGGATGAGTCTGTCGAATTAAGAGATACCTTGACCTCGAATATTTCAATCAAAACCCCAGATTTCAAATATAGTCTGTATCAAGAGTTAGTTTTCTAGCGTTGTCAATAGAGAGACGGCGGCGTTGAATGAAAATGATTCACTAGCGAATAAATGACTTAAAGCCACCGATTTTCTATTTGTTTTTTGTAACACCGCTGCTCTACAGGATACTGTGCTGGAAACATAGCTCTTGTTGCAGACTATATCTTTAAAGTGCAAAGTGTTATTTGTATAATGTATAATAATTAAAACTATAAATATAAGAGTAATTGCGGCTATTTCCAGATAACCTGTACTTCAACAATGCAACAAGTTGGCAGTATTACTAAAAAGTTTGGTGGCATGGCGAAAGAAATGTACACGGACGCCGACACTTTTGTAATTATTTGTGAGTTTAGAAGTCATCACAAGAGTCTGTTTATATTTTATTTTATATATAATATATATATTTATATATATAATATTAAGTATAATAGTGTGGGTGATATTTTACTAGCGGTGTTAAAATCGGGGATTAGGACACATGAGAACTCGAAAAAATGAATGGACAGGGTAGAGAAAAAGGAGTTGGTGCTTCGAAATTAATTAGTACGTGTGGTGCTTCGAATTAGATGGTGCGTCGCAGTAACGGCCGAAAAGTAGGCTTCGTAGCACGGCGTGTACACGGCGTTCGTATTGCTCTAGGTTCTCTCTATAACCTATTAAGACAATAATTGTAATGACTCTGCTTAAACACAACCTAACACATCCTGATGGACTCAATGAACTTTGAGGTCGATTATAGTTGGAGTTGAGAGTAATAAGGAAGTGTCACTTGTGTATCTATAGAATTTTGCACACTGCGCTTTCGGGTAGGCTATCCGCGCGTATATAGGTAACATAAAACATTCATAAAACCAAAAAAAACTAATAAAACATACTAACATAAAACATTTCAGTTCCTATGTCGATGGACGTATACATGAAAGCATGCATTCTAGGAGCCAATTTCTTAATCGTGAGTAAACATTTTCGTTTTTTTTTGGAACCACAAACATAACCTATTAATACTATTTATTCCGTATATCAATGTATATCACTTGACGGGTTTTCTTGTTATTCTTTCCATCTTTGGGGCAGCTAGAAGTCGGTTTTGCGGGAATCATAAGAGAACATTCAAGCATTCACAGGCCGGCGCGCTACCAGCTGGGCTACTACGCAAACCTAACCTAACAAACCATATATAAACATTAACACTAATTCAGGATTTCCTTCTCTACGAAGATAACCATAAACAACCAGGAGGAATGATGATGCTCAGATAGAATAGATAGATGATACATAGATATAAACAGACAAACAAATAGCATTTTGATTGCGTTTTAATAAACAATTCGAATGATTGTTGTTTTTGTATCTTAGTCTATTTCAAGAGAACAGTATTTTGGAGAGAGATGGTGTTTGATAAAAACTACATTGTCAGATGTTTCCTTTTGTTGGAAAGTTAAAACAGTTTATTATGCTTTTATAGTCAGGGCCGAGAGTAATAATGAAGATTCTCTTGCGTATTTATTGGATTTTTAACACCGCACCTGCAGGCAAATTGCTCTCGCGTACTTGCAAAGTACAATATTGAACGGAGAGTAGCCGCCAGATGCTGGCGCGGAGCTCGCAAAAGTGGCTCACAAGCGTTAAAGATTTTACCCTCCATCATTACTCTTGGCGCTGACTATATTCACGAAAAGAAATCTAATTATGCTGTAGTTGATTCTAAATATAAGATTTAGTTACATTAAAGTATGTGAGGTCGACGATTCGAATCCCGCGAAGCCTGAATCCTCCGCTCAGTGGGCTCTCTGTACTTTATGGGAAGCAACCCATATGCAAATGCCCACACATCAGCCGAAAATCAACCGTGTTTCATAGTAAATAACTGGAGTAAGTTAGCGCCTAGAGACTAAATGTGCAGGTCCTGCAGAATAATAGCTACCCTTAATTAAACAGAACAAATATATTTAATTATATTTATATATACAAAACAATTAAAATTCATTGCACTATTTAATATACTAGTAAACTAACAACATATAACAAATCTCACTAAGCCACAAAGTTGCATGCAATAAGCTTTCCATTCAATTCTTTTGCCAGAGAGGGGAATAAGCCTAAACAAAGTAATATGGTTTACAACATATATCATTTTAAATAACTTTATTTAAAGCATACAAATTCAGTTATAAGTGCATCTCAGACTTGATGTTATTTGAGTTTAGCAGTTTAAAAGAAAACTATAGTCCGTACTACACGGGTCGCCATTGGCCGAAGTGGGATCAAAGGACGGTGCCCCTTTTTAAAGCTTAAAGGTAATTTTTCTCTGAAACGACTGAACCAATATTTGGAATGATGATACCAAAATAAACACAAGTTGAATGTCATATAAATCCAGTAAAATCGTGCACCAAGTTTTCGCTATCCGATTTTGCTCTGCATCGTTGCGTTAGGGCGCGGCGAGCCGTGACCAACCACTAGCTTTTCAGTGCAGTATCAAAATGAGCAGAGGTGTCACATAAATATGAAATAAAAACCGGTGGATATAAATTGAATGAAAAACGTTTTCTTCAAAAGTTGATTCATTATATTCTAAGACTGGCTATCATCCCAGCAAGTATCATTTTTATTATTTTATTGAGTAATTATTAATTATTATTTACAGTAGTTATTATTTAACTAACCTTCTTTAGTATGCCTAACCATATTAGTAACCGTTTTTGTATCCGGTGCAATAAGATCAGTTACCATCTTCTCAATAGCAGAGTAGGATCTGACCAATTTATCCTTTAAAGTCGCAGGTAGAGGTCTTGGACCTAATGATATCAACATCCATGGGATCACATCGTCTTCAGAAACTAGCTGCGTTATAGCCACCTGTAAGTTATTTATTCAAAATAACTTGAATAGTAACTATATTAGTATGAAAAATATGTAACAAATCTATAAACTGTTTCTGCGCCATTCCAGATGATTTAAAACTGTTAAGTAGAGTTGGGGAGCTCGACCCGAAAAACGAGCCCCAGCGCGAAATTCGAACTTGAGCTCGGACGAAAGCCCGAAAGCCAGTTTTTGAGAAAGCCCGAAAGCCCGTTTGGGCCCGAAAGCCCGTTTTACCCCGATTTGGCTCGGTTGTTAGTATGTAAGTACTCAAAACTGTCAAGTATTTGGGTTTTTAGATTGACAGTCTTTTTATCTATATATTATACCTAAACTTATATTACTTACAGTTTTTGCTCCCAATTGTTTCAACATATTTCCAGTGATTTCACAATTTGGGAAGGAACTAGTCTTCTTTGATACAATTACACATTTATCCGAGTTTAGATTTACAGTTGAAATAAGGTCAGCATCTAGATCCTAAAATATGATATGATTAACAAGGATACCAAATACTTTTTCATTAATAAAATTATTATGGCATATATAATTTGCATTCACATAATTAATCACTTTTTAAAACCCGCCAAGATTTAAAACTCATTTTGAGCCTGACTAATTAATTTTAAATTAAGGAATTTTATATATTTTCTATTGAAGAAGTTATTAGGTTTATCGTGCCAGCCCCAATTTTTGCCACCCTTGACTAAAGCCTTATGTGCCACGACCAGGGTTGGGAATTTCACGGGCCGGGCCGGGGCCGAAAATTAGGGAAGTCGGCCCGGGATGGGGCCGAAAATGTGGGAAACGGGCCCGCCCTGCCGGCCTTTTCCCAGCCCTGACCACGACAACTCCATTGTACATACCTCTGTCCAAATTAGCATTTTTCCATTTGGATCCTCCTGAGCTAGCATAAAAATCCTTGTAGAAAGTGGAAAACTTGTCTGTTCCAGCATTTCGCAAGGCTGAAAACAATATTTATGAACAAATTAACTTATCAGTTAAGTTAACGAGTTGTCGAATACATATCGAAAACTTACGAGTATATATAGTCTGTTTCAAAACCTAGACTACATTACGCCGTCCTCGTACGCGGTAGCAAATTTTCGTTCAAAAGTTTTCCAGCGAATTTGAAGGCAAATTTTGCAATACCGCGCATCGTGTGAGGCCGGCGCAATGTAGTCTAGGTTTTGAAACAGACTATATTGCAATTTGCCAAATACAAAATTTTAGAAAGGTGGCGGGCTCTTATTAGAATATTCCGGAATGAATGTCTACCCTACTCAAGAGTAGCATAAAGTTATTATGATATGCGCAACAGAAAAGCGAACAACTTTTTTGAAAATAACGCTGTAGGATAACTATTCTATTACTTTTATTATATTTTTATTTTATATATTTTTAATACTTGTTTAACTTACCAATTGATCGGGTATTTCAGCTTTCACTTCCGCCTTCACTGGCTCCACTACAGCAGTTGGGAGACTTCCTACATCCGAACGGCTAGCCTAAAATATTTGTTATAAAGAAAATCATCTTGAAAATTTACTGTGCCATACAGAAACATCATTAAAAACATTATTTGAAAATATGCACTTTATTGTTTGGATAAAGTTTTGATTGATTAAAAAAAGGTAATTATGAATTACCTTTGCTTCCTGTGCTGCTACAACCGATACAGACTGGCTTAATCCGGATATATCGGATATCCCGGATAAGACGTCATCGGGTCTTTCTTTCTTCACTAAGGAGTTGGGAGTCAGCGAGGATAGTTCAGCAACTGCACGTCGTTTTCTACCGACTACAGGGGTCTATAATAATTGAAATGACTTTTTTTATCGAAAATTTAAATTCTGAATAGTTTTCAGAGTTGGATTTAGGGGTTTTAGAAGTAAGGCGGACTGTTTATATTTTCTTGCGAGGCATTCTATAGCAAGGAGTGGCTGCATGTTGTCCGTGCTTTTAAAACTATCTATCTCCCTAACTATTCAGTCGAAGAATTTGAATTTAGATGATATAAACTTTGTGGAGTTGGGCGTTTGGGCTCGTTTTCGAAAAACGAGCATTCAAAGTGTTTCACTTTCAAGCTCATAACTTTTGAAACAGAGCTGAAACCAGGCTGAATCTTTCTGACAATATAGAACAGGTACATATAATATCCAAAAATTAGCTTGATTCATCCAGTAGAACGTTAGTTATTCACTAAAGCTCGAAAAAGCTCGTTTTTGGAAACGAGCCCAAACGCCCAACTCTAATACAAAGTGATAGCGGGTTGCTTTTTCTAACTTATGGGCGCATAATATATGGAGAAATGTAAGTCAATGAGAATCAATTATGACGACAGTAGAAAACTATAGCCAGTAATAATGAAAATTCTATTTTGATTTGTCGTTTTAGCCTGTATCAGCCGATTTAGTGGGCAAAATACGTGCCAAAAAGGTATCTCGCGCCGTTGCTAAACTGTTTAGAGCGTCTGATCTGAATAAACTGTGATAGAATGAACGCACCTCTTGTTTTGATGTCGCTACTGGTTCTCTTTGCATTAGTTCGGGTTTCGGAATTATCGGCAGAGAAACCGTGGATTCAGCTCTCTGTAAATAGAAAATATATTCATATTCAAAAACAAAGTTTCTATATTATTTTATTATTGAGGAATAGCTATGTATACTATATAACTTACTATGGATCCATCTGTAGTTGAATTGGCTTCTGATGGTGTTGGAAGAGTTGGCTCTACTACATCATCCTCAAATAAAGTGACGCCGCATGTAGGAATATCTTGCAATTTCTAAACAATTTAGATAACAAATTGTTTTTAACAACATTGCTAACAAAATTAAAGGCGTCTTTCAGTTTAGCTTAGGGAAGGGATTTGGCAACATTTTTGGGGAAAAACCGCACCCGCATAAAAAATTTTTTTCATTTTGTATCAGTTTTACCAAATGCCAACCATAAATTAGCTCCCGTGGCCGTAGTAAAGAAACGCCCGGGTGGGTGCCCCGGCGACAATTCTCAACTGTTCGGGCACCCTTTTTGCTATGTTACCGCCACAGGAATGACTAACTAGTGCGAACCTACGACATGACATGTTTAAGAAGTACTGAATATATTATTATTATAGAAGTGAATAAAGTTTAAATATTTTCTGACATAATTAGCATTATACTAACCTTGTTAATCTCCTCAATTGTCAATACTTCTTTGTCAGAGTTGATCTTTCTCAATTCCTTTACTACCGGATCTGTCTGTCCGTTATTCTCGACTATTTTGGCAACCATTGTCACCAAAACTTTCGAATCAAGTATTCCGGGTATCATTTCAACCAGTGTATGGAACTCTATGTACAAGTCGTCAGGAGCTGAGCACACTAGGAAAATGTACTTCCAACTCTGGAATATGAGATTAATTTAATTTTGACTAGAAATAAGGACAACTTTTGATATTTAAATGCTAATATACGGTTAAATCTTTTAGATAAACTTACAAGTTCGGTATATAGTCAGATTCAAAAGTAATGAGGCCGTGTATGCTGCGTATTTCGTTATTTTTAACCATGCGCCTGCTGGCATTCTACGCGCGCGGCATCAGCAGATTGCAAACTTGCTTTCGCTCTGCCTTACTCAGACAAAATATTGCAACACTCCTGCTTATTAATACGGCCGTATTACTTTTGAATCCGAATATAAAACCTTAATTTAAACTTTATAGGTTGACTTTACAAAGGTATATTCAAAAATGACATGTTTGAGGATTTATTGAGCTTACAGTGTTTTCCGTTGCCAGCACTCGTTTGTCGATAAACCTCTTCCAATGCTCCGCCTTCTTAACTTCAAAATTAGCAAGGAAGGTGCGAATTGCATTCACCTGAAACGGAACATATAGAACACTGCTGCTCCTAGGATACTGTGGTGACGTAACTCTGATCATACGTTACTCTAACAATAAGTTTAAATTTACTTGTTTTTAATATATTGAAATAGTGAAAAACTGTTTGATAGTAGGCAACTTTACTTCTTTGTTGGGAAATTTTGAGAACACCGAGAACATTGAGTGTTAAAAAAATAATCTCATTGAAAATGACTCTGAAAGTATTCGAAAACCGAAAATATACGCAAAATTTCCTTAAAATACGTATGTAACACTCCATTATTCATCGTGAATCACGCTATAATATCTTACCACATCTCCATCCGAACTCTTCTTATCTTCATAATCCAGTATCTTATTAGCTGCATCAATTTCAAGCATTGTATCTTCGCTAACATCGTCGATTTTGGACTTTAAATATCGATCGGAAACACCGAGAACATTGATTTCGAGGACTGGCCGAGCTTGCTGAATATAAATAAATACTTAAAATTTTATTCTTAAATAAATATTTGTTAACCAATAACTTGGGAAACAGTTACTTTATAAGTTAAACTAAATATAGTATTTCTAAAACTGTATTTATTAAACTTTTACTATTAAACTATTTTATTTATTTTTATTTTCACCTTTTTTATTTTCATAAACGACTTACAATAATCCACTTGGGACTCTTTTCCCACATCGATTTGGTGAACTTGATCTTCTTGAAGGCACTGACGATAATGCGGTTTGTAACCAGTAGAATGGGATTTCTGGAAATAAACTGTTTATAAGAAGAAATCATTGGAATTGTGTAAACTTAATCACTTTTGACCATCTTAACAAATTTGAAAACTTATTAACGATTCTAAGAACAGAATGAAGGGATCTCAGAACACATTGAAGTTCTTGGGTCTAAGTCGAATGCTTTCGTCGAATTCAAAAGTAGTGGTGTCAAACAATTAAATACTCATTTCGTAAGAGTTTTCCTTTCAACAACTTACTCATGCAAATACACTGAAGACACGGTCTTTTTACTCTAGAATATCACTATAGAATTTTATGGAAAGAAATTACAATAGAAGAGATCTTGTAGGACAGTTATAGCAAACATTTTAAACAGTTATAACAAAGGGTTCAACTATTACATTTTACAAAGTCTAATAGTTTTAACTTACACTTCGGATGCCTTTCTGCCCTTATTCCTTTCCACTTGTGTCTCGGGTACCATCAATCCTTGTGTTCCACTCGTAACATCATGTTCCGTTAGTTCACCAGAGAGAAAGCGGGCTGCTGCTGCTTCTACAGCCGCCTTGTCAGTTGCATTGGTTATAACGTCTTTTAGACGATAGAGGGCTATCTGAAGTACAAGAATCTGATTAGATTCTATTAAATTTGGGTCCCGCTTCACTCAAGCCAGGACTTCGGACCAGCGATGTGCGGTACTCCATTTTTCAAAAATTGAGGAACGCGTATATGCAACCTTATGAAAAACATGTGGAACGCGTATGCAGAAAGTGTAACTTTCGAAAAATTTTGCGGAACTCAAAAAAGTCGCGGAACGCTCACATCCCTGCTTCAAACCCAAGCATACGATCAAATTTTGAACTGGAGCTCGTTTTTGTCGAATAGATTTGGTTAGGTATTAGAATCCTCTCGAAATACTGTTAACTTATTTAAGTTAGACGATATTTCAATGGTCACACAGAATCCTCAGAAACTATTTTTCATAATAGTTTTATAGAGTACCTTTTGGCGCCTCTCAACTTTTCTTCCAACTTCGACTATTCGCTCAAAATCAGCAACAAAACCTTCGGAACAGGTTCTCAGAAGACCCTGTAACAGAAAGATTTGTTAAGTATCAAGTTTTACAAATTATTTATAATAAAAAGATAATATTAATATTAAATATATTTTTAAGCTATCTATCAAACCATTTACCTTTAGCTCAGTATCATCCACCATTTTCAGCGTAGCTTCCTTGGTAGCTTCGGAAACCTTTGGAGCAACTGTAGATGATGCTGGTGTGGTAGACGAGGTGGAAGGTCTACCGCTTGGTAGTTGTACTTTAGGTTGAACCGGTGTTTGGGTAGTCGACTGTACTACTTGAGAAGGATTGACAGGTTGTTTCTTCTTGCTCTTAGGAGTGAAAACGGTCCAAACTGATGTTTCCTTTTTGTCAGATGGTGATTTTCCGGAGGTTGATGGGCTCTGCAATAATAATTTAAAATTATTTTTTGAAACATTCCAATAATTAAGATTATGCCGTAAAACTTTGGTTCGATCCAACAAACATAGGTCATATATATTTTAAAAACAATACAAAAAACGTTCAGCTCAATAAGAAGTTAAAAAATGTGAAAACCTAAAGAAAACGTACGTTAACAGTCGAAGTTGTGGTCTTGGCGGAGCTTCCAGTTGAGTTAACGGGAGAACTTCTTCTGGATTTTGGAGCTTCTTTGGTCATCTCTGATTGAACCAGCTTTCCGAATTTCTTTTTAACCGATTTGGTAGTTCTATTGGAGAAGCGGGGCAGTTCTTCATCCGAATTCTGAAAAGTAAACAAATAAAAAAATTACAAATCTATTTCGATATTTATATTATTTGAATCCAGTAGCATCAAGTTTCAAGATTTTGAGACACTTTTTGTTCCAAATATTTGGAAACTTCGAATTGACCGAAATTTTATAAACAACCATGGAAAATAGGAACGGATGATTTTATTAAAATGATTGGATACTTCTAATAAAGAATCCAATCTTAAAAACTAACCTCATATACCCTTCTTTCCGACTCTCGCACCACAGCTCCCTCCGGTTCATAATCCGAGTTTTCTGATGATGCATCAGATGAATCCTCACTCTCGTCGGAGGCCACCTTCCCTACTTCGGTATCCAGTAACTCTTTGTAGTTGACGCTCTTTCCCTGGAAAGAAACATTCCAATAACACATGTATACAATAAGACATTACTCGGTTTTATAGATAAACATTAATAACTCTTTAGTCTGTAGTATACGATTAGCATGGGACTAGACTGACTTGCTTAGCGTCGGAAGAGAGAAAGGAATGAAATACAGAATGAAATAAGTATAATGTAAACATTAGACTACACATTTCACAATAATAAACCTATTATGTTAAAACTAGATACATTTTAAAAGGATTTGAAAATTCACCAGAAATATATTCCTACAAATTTAAGTTAACTTACCCTAGTGGATCGACGGGGATTCCTTTCCACCAGAGGTGAAGTGAATGAGCTGTTCTTGCTAGTACTCTGAAAACATGTATAGTCGACGGATGAATCATTTGCAAAGGTGTACTGTAGAATTTAGAAGGAGCGCGGAAATCGAAAGAACATGCACAAGCAACCTTATAATAAATAGACCTTTAAACTACTTAAGATTTGTCCGTAGACTATATTTATATACTAAGTCAAGTCCGATTTAACAGTTTGATGGATGTTAAAATCTTGTTGTATGGTTTTTGGAAGATTAACTGTTACAGCTTGCTCTAAATTACTGAACAACTTTCTATAGTCTATAACAACAAAAAAAAACTCCAGAGCGCTGGTATACATAGGCTTCCGCAATTGCGTATTTGTCTTTTTCTGGACATTATACAAAATAAAACTAGGAAAATAATATATTTATGAAAACAAACAAAAAATTGCGCAACGAACCATTTAACGAGCCAGTTTAATTTTGCCAAAGAAAGAGCTATTTTAGAAACCTCAAACAACACCGCTCACTGCAGTTTTTTTTAATGGACTATATCAAAATCAAAATCTTCAAGAAACCCATATTGTAGCAATTACCTGTTTACTCATCTGCTGATCACTATCACTGTCTTCAGCAGCTACAGATTTTCGTTTCATATTATCTTCTTTATAGAAACTTCAATAAGTGAACTAGGTTCTAAAAATGAAAAAAACTTTAAGAAGTTATATTGAGTCAAGTAAAAGTTATAAAAAAGTTGCAAATAAATAAAATAAACTAAAAACTTTAGTAGTTTGTAGCGAACAATATGGTAAAAAAGCTTAATTGTATAATAATTCAAGGGTGGCATCCGACCGGTCGCGACCGGTCGCGACCGGTCGGAGAATTTGAAAAGCCGGTCGCGACCGGTCGGAGTTTTATTACATCGCGTAATTTTTGGTAATTTTTGGTGGTTTTTGGTGGTTTTTGTATGTT
>JAQGAV010003597.1:0-12110 GCA_034691345.1 Phasmarhabditis papillosa | reverse complement strand
GGCAGTTCTGTTTTGGGCAGTTCTGTTTTGGGCAGTTCTGTTTTGGGCAGTTCTGTTTTGGGCAGTTCTGTTTTGGGCAGTTCTGTTTTGGGGTAGTCTCTAATTATGAATACAGACTATAACACTATATTCTCTGATACAATTAAATAATTGTTAAATGGTGAAACTGCTGTGACAGCTCAATTATCTTGTCTTCAAGTCATTCTATTTACTGCATTCATTTCATTCCAGAATTGCGAGTCAGGTGCATGTATTAAACTACTTTGCAGTACCAGCAATGCCTATACCTGCAAATGTAACGAATGTCCCGATAATGTCGAAGAGAAGTCATGAATATTTTTTGTTCATTTTGAATAAACAAAATAGTTTGATATCAGAAAATGTTATTCAAAAACAAACTTTATAAAATAAATTTTCTTTAACAACAATAAGACTAATTTATCCTTATACTCGAGAAAGACAATCAAACATCACCTATAAAGGTGAATCGCCGTTTGAGGCTGCAGAAAGCTTAATATTGAAACATATGGAAAAGCCAGGTTTATAAATAACAAACTGATAGAGATGCGCGGCTAGAGTCAGTGAAACGGGGTACACAGGTAGGCTCCGCTCCTTCTATGACGACTTCTTTTGGAAAGATAATTCTCGGGAGTTAGGTATATTGACGTCATTAATGCATCTGCTTTAGTTTCTGCTTTTTTTGGCTTTCCGTTTCTTTCTTTTTGGTTCTTTCTGAGCAGCTTTCGGTAACTTCTTGTCTCAAGTTGCTTCTTCTGGTTCAGATTCGCTAGTACATCTACAAGTTTGGGGTTGCTGTCCAATACTTCAAAATTTAGCTTTGCCTTCTCCCTCCCGAATCTCCATGCAACATAAGCCGCTTTTTTTAATCGAGACTTTTTTCAGTTACGGTATATTTGAATCTGACTGGTTTGAATGATAACATTGTGCTGCAAAGTAACAACTTTTCCGCACGTAATTTGGACCAGTTTATTAAGGTCTAAATAACATATCGGTGTCCCGCAACGAAGCTACCGTATCGCTCCTAACGGCTAGAATTGCACACTGGACAACGGCTGACCTAAATTTCTTTGCAAGTTATGATACGTTCCGTTCTGTTTTATATTATGTTATGTTAGGTTTTTAGCTTTGTATTGTAACAAACTTAAGTTTATGGTTTGACCTTTAAACGAGTGCGTCTCTAGTGTGATCAGATAATATGTAGTTCATTAAGGCCAATTGGGCCGACCGTCAATTCCCTTCGCTTGTCGGGGGAATGGGAACCTTTTCTTTCTAAGTACACTTATTTTCGTCAAACACCGCCTCACCAAGATACTGCTTTGAAGACCTATCTCATGATATAGTAAGATCCGAGAGTAATAAAAAAAAGGGGCTGTCTTAACGTCCAAAGACTTCAAATACTTCAAAAGACTCATATGAGCAAAAGTTTGTTTTCATTTAAAAAGGCCCCATCAGGAGCAAATTGTTTTTATAGTTTTCTATTGAGTGATGTAACCTACTGAATTTCGAGAAGAAGCATATAGAGCGTTCAACCAGAGATGTCAATTAGCATGAAGCAATTGTTTGGATCGTTCAGAAGAATTCCATCCTTGCTGTGTGTTTTTGGTTTCGCGGGCGGGTTTCTTCGTTGCGCTACGCAGAGTTTTCGGTAGAAGTCGGAACCTGATAAGATGAGACAGGACAAGCTCCTACGGTTTCTTAAGTGACCGATAGACCTGGACAGTTGAGTCAAGTCAAGAAGCAGAGAACCAGTCACGCAATATCTCAGGCAAATAAGAAATACGACGTAGTCTTACGAAGAAAGAACATTGAAGAAGAATCCTTAGGAGTACCAGGCTAAAGGTCTATTTAAGTTTAAAAAAACGTTACATTTATATTAACCTTGTTTATTGTTTGTATTCTGTTCTCTAACCTTGGTATATAAACCTCTTTCTTTCTCTTTGTTATACATACTGTGTGAGACCTTAGATTCACAGACTCTACCGAAATCAGAGGGTTTGAATGAGCCGGCCCTTTTCCGGCAGGGGTGAAGTTGGTGGATTGGCACGGAATGTATTCAAACCCTCTGATCATATGTTAGCAACAAACTACAATACAAGAACGTTAGTTTAACATAATATAAAACTCGATCAAAAGATAACAGATAACATAACGTACATACCAAGAGACGTAACGCACTTGAAGTGAAGAGTTTAGGCCATCTCGTGTCAAATGCCCATTTTTGCCATGGGGCGCGATACGGTAGGCAGGCGTTTCGTGGCGGGAATTAACCTGGCGTAGAACTTGCCAGAAAAGGTTCAAATTACGTGCGTAAAATGTACAATTTGCAGCACAACGTTTGTTCTGAACATGAGCATTTAATTTCAAATAGATCGGCAGTTATAATTTTCACTATAACGTCAATAATATGGCAACAAAGTGGTGCAGAGGTTATTGTGTCCGAAGGTGAAGTTTTGTAAGATATCCAATAGTCTTCTGTTGTTTAAAAAAAATAAAAAAGTTTATTTAATGTTTCTTGGCCGTTTCCGGTGTATTTTAAAGTTAATAAAATTCTTACCGAGTTGCCACGGGGGAATGTGGTTTAGGATTTGTATTGACTAACAAAATCGCCATCTCTGAATTCAAACTATGAATAAAAGTTATAAAGCAAAAAGTACCGTTTATTCTTATTTGTAACTAGTTTATCGGCTTAGCAGCATCGGCTGGAGAAGATTTCGTCTGCTACTGAAACCTTCCAACTTATAGTTAGAAAGTATCATATCTGTCAGGGGTGATATTGGTGGACAGGCCCGGAATGTATCAAAAATGGGCCGGCACACTGGGGGTTAGTAAGAGCCTTAATTAGAACGTACATTGTTTGTGCTAGCACTGGACCAGTCGGCAATAATGTTGAATGAGAACTGGTGCTCATCACCTGCACTTTTATGGGCTAATAAATCTATTTGAGACAGAATACCCCATTTGTGGTGGTCCAGTGGTATGATTCATAACTTAAAGCCCCTTGGTCAAGTGGTCGTATCCACAAAAATTCGTGGAGCTCCGTACCCTTCCATACCCTTCTGTTTGGATCGTTCAGTTGTTTGTTTTTGGTTTTGGGCCTTAAGGATTAACACCTTTTTGTGGGCTAATCCTTAAAGGCCCCAAAACCCAAAAACAATCCCCTCTATTTGCTCTGAACAGTAATTGTATTTTCACATCATAGCGATTCGAAAAGTTTAAAATACGAAAATTTTCACCCCAGAATTTGTAAAATTTAAAAGATAATTGTACAGGTAAAATGTTTCTATATTTAATCACTGGCACGGAATGCACCGAAAAATGTTGGGAACAGGCCAGCCCGGGCCGGCACATTCGAACCCCCTGATCATATCCAAAAACGGATTCAGTCGGTAATAAGTGTGTTATCGACCCCTACGTGCGTTTAAAAGGGTCAAATAACAATAACGCTCGTTAGAAGAAATAATACATGTTAATACACAAAATAATTAATTAAAGTGTTTTGAGTTCATTAAAAATATTTTATAGATTAAACATTGATTATATTTATTTTATCTGTGAAATTAACTACTATATTTTTGAAGGGATCCTTTCATGAAACCCGTATATATTAATGGTTTCAACATGTATTTATTTAATTCATAACCTTTTACAAAGATTATAGAATGAATGTACTCTCGCTACCCGATGAAATGTTGGCTTCTGTGTTAAAATACAATAGTTTTGAGGATTTGACCGCAGTTCGCAAAGTACCCTCTAAAATTGATTCAGTGGCTCGAAGATATGGAATGGATAAATTGATAGTAGATAGACTACAGTTAGTTGAAACATTATATAGAATTATTATATTTATAAATGAGAACTATTCATTTATATTAAACTCGATTATAAAAACAAACTATTTCTAGTATTTTAGGATTGTCTATTGTGATACAGAAATTGCGGTGTACATTGTAGTCATGAATGATACAAAGCATTATAGATTTGCACAGCCTCTTCCTGCGGATCTTCTCGACATTCTAAAGTATTATTTTTCTAAAGTAAGTAAGCTAATAGAAAATATATTGAAAAATGAAAACAGAAAATATGCACAACTAATTAAACTTTAGATCAGAGGAGTTAAAGACTTGGACCTAAATAACTTCACTACGCCAAAAATGTCAATTTCAAATGAAGTTGGAGAATTTCTTTTAGGAAATGGCTGTAAGTGAGTATAAAAGAATAGAGCATACTATTGTATTTATACTTGTTCTACTATGTCTTAACTTACTTATTAGAATTGGGCAGCTCGGCCCGAAGCCCGGTAGCCCATTGTATCAAAACCCTTTAGGGCCCGTTTTTGTGCAGAATTTTTAGTTGTTTGAAGTAAATTAAGCCAATTATTAAGCTTTAAGTCGTAAAAACCCGGGCTTGAGTAAAACAATAAAACACCTCTATTATTTACATTAGTTTGTATTTTGATATCATTGAGATGCTGTGTTAATAATTGATCAATAGGTCAACAGTGAATATGTGATAATTGGGTTGCAAAATCTGAAGCAAAATTACTTTCAGGAAATTAACAAACTTGTTAATGCATGATTGCGACATATCTATTAATTTCAACACTATGCGAAGATTAATGACTAAACTGAAGCCGAAGAATCTTGACATACGAGCTTCATTCACTGAATTTGAGTTCTCAGATGCGGTAAGTAACAATAAAATTAACAAATTATTTAAATTAATCAAGTATGATCTAGTATAAGAATTAAATAATATTAATTTTAGGTGATCGAAGGAATTCTATTTGATCGTCTTGTGTTAATGAATCGTACGGAAACCTTGAAGCCGATGCAACTAAGTCTTCCTTATGTGGTTAGGCTTTGTTCATTGAAAATACCCTCATGGTTAATTTGCACAATATATAATTCAACAGTCTCCGACCTCATAAATTTTGTTAAGGTATGCAAGACTAGATCATTTTGTTGTTTGGTATTTTACTCATTTATTGAATATAAGTTTATTTGTTAAATCTTTTTCAGGGTTGGACAGAAAAAACGCTGAACACTGTAATACTCTGGAGTATTGAAATTTCTAAAGGAATGATGTCAGTCGATGAAACCAAACAATCTCTTGCGAAACTAAAATTTTTTGAAGATTATGAAGTCACCCATGAAAACGAGGAGGATATTCCCACGTTCTATATCATACAAAAAAATTACGGAAAAATAAAAATGATGATTCGTATCCTTCCGTGAGTTCATTTGTATTGTTTGTAATAAATGCGTTTTTTTATTATTTTTTTCACGAAAGCAACTTTTTTGTAAGGCCGATGCGCCATGTTCAGCGCAGCAGGTGTTTTCTGAGCCTCTATTTGGCCCAGATCGGACGAGCTACGATGACAATATCAGAGCCTCGGTGGTTCAAGGATGATAGAAAGCTCGCCTCAAGTTTCGCTATAGGTTCCCGACTCAAGAAGTAAAAGAGAGATAGAGATATGAGATTTATATACAGAAAGGGTTAAAACATATACAACAAAAAGGGATTAGTCTATCCCGAAAATATCCCGAAAAGGTGCGACGTAGATTCAGTACATACAGTCGACAACACTGAAGGCGCCCAATCCTTGGCGTATATCAGTTCAAATCTTACTTTGGCTGTCCTACTGTAGGTTCGCGGCGGGACCCAGCTGGCGTAGAAGTTGCTGAAAACTGTTCGAAATACGTGCGTAAAACATGCAGGTTTGCAGCACAGAATGAATCATTAAATAGTTAATGTTAAGTTATTAAAAGTTATCTATTATCTGTAATCGCACTGTGCGGCTGTTTTATCCCAATGTTTAGAGCGGCAGTCTCTGAATCTGTGGCAGCAAGCGCTGCTATTCTATGGGCTTTCGCCCCTCAGGCTTGTTAACCACATTCTATGTCGCATACAATAAGGCATCACATTCCCATATACTATAGAAAGAGTAATAATACACTTCCCCCGTTGTTCTGCCCTGCTCCACGCTGCTAGATGCTCCTATTCCACGTCTATCCTGAAACCCATGCCCAGGGCTGGGAAAAGGCCGGCCCGTTGCTCAAATTTTCGGCCCGGCACGGCCTGGCCCGGGCCGATATCCTAAAAAGTCGGCCCCGGCCGGCACTAGTCTAGCTTATATTTTTAGCGGATATTCTTAAAAAAAGTTTGTTTTCAGTTCTATTTTCTGGTAATAGCAATAAAAAATGCAGTAAGATTTACCTATTGATGTTTTTTGATACTATTTCTTAAAATATTCACCAAAATCAGTTGATTTTTTTTATAAAAAATAAAGGCCCGTGAAATTCCCCGCCCTGCCCATGCCAAGTACAACACCGCCGCTATTCCAATGAGCCCACACGAAATTCCTGTCCAACATGTCAAGCCAGCTGCACACCAACGCACCAGCAGATCACCCCACATCTTAACTCTCCTTTACTACTATTTATATTCTCTACTTACTTATATGTTCTTACTTACCTGTTGTGGCTTTACTATATTGAACTCGTGTATATGTTCTTGCATATGAAGTGTATCTTACTCTCTATTTGTCTTATGCGTTCGGGGTTTCTTCTTGTAGTCCAACGTGCCATCACCTCACTGAGCCACCCTGGCAGTTTCAGAATCCGTGAGGATTTTACGATATGGGTTCCTTTTTCCATAGCTGCAGAATGCTTGGGAAACCAGCAGCTTCTTGATGTTCAAATCGTGATGCTCATACCCTAGCTTATTCTATTAGCAATTCATGTTAATTTATATATTATTGGAAAGGTCATAGCTCAATCTCTGCAAATGAGTTTTCTCTGATGATTCTGTTAACGATGTTCAGAGGAAAATGAATTTTAATTTTAAAATGAGAGCTCAGTCCTTTAGCCCCTCCTTTGGCGAGCCGTCAAAACTATATTCTCTGTCACAATTAAATAATTGGTAAGTGGTGAATCGGCTGTGACAGCTCAATTATCTCATCTTCAAGTCATTCTAATTACTGCATCCCTTTCATTCCAGAATTGCGAGTCTGGTGCATGTATTAAACTACTTTGCAGTACCAGCTATGCCTATACCTGCAAATGTAACGAATTTCCCGATAATGTCGAAGAGAAGTCATGAATAGGTTTTGCTCATTTTGAATAAATAAACTTATTTAATATTAGAAAATGTTACATAAAAACAAACTTTATTAAATAAATTTGCTTTATTAACAATAAGACTAATTTATCCTTATACTCGAGTAAGGCAATCAAACATCATTAATAATGGCTACATAAATGCTTGATTTTGAAACTGGTAAGTCAGTTTTATAGATAAATAAGTTTCTTATTTTTGGTTCTGCCTGAGCAGCTTTCGGTATCTTCTTGTCTCAAGTTGCTCCTTCTATGGCCGTAGTATAGAAACGGACGGGTGGTGCCCTGGCAGATTTTGGGTGTCCGAGCAGTTGAGAATTGTTGCCCGGGCAGGCTAAAAACTGCCCGGCTACACCCACCCGTAGGTTTCTATACTACGGCCACTGGCTCAGATTTGCTTGTACATCTACAATCTTGGGATTGTTGTCAAATACATCAAAATTTCGCCTCGCCTTCTCCTTCCCGAATATCCATCCAATATAAACGGCTTTTTTCAGTTATGGGACCTTTGAATCTGACCTGCTCTAACTGATTCATCTGAGCTGTAATTGACTTTAGAATTCTGATAGATTAACTTATTACATCATAAACAGTTTAGTGAAAACTTCAAATATTGCGAGTGTTACTGGGGTTTGTGATTAGACTTGTTAAAAGGTTCGGGCCTGATCTGCCGGGCTTATAGCAAAGTCAGCAGGCCCAGATATTCCCTTGTTAGTCTATAGTTGAAATATTCAATTATGGTTAGAGCAAAACAAACACAATCATGGGGCTTAACTAATTAACTGATAACAAAATTCAGGAATTTGGAAACACAGTAAATATTCAGTATATGAGCAGTTTATAACAACAATTAAAAGGCCTCATGTTTCTTTGCCTATATTAAACGCGGCGCGGCTAACCAGTAATTAAAAGGCTCGCCTCCTAATCTCGAGGTCGATGATTCGAATTTCACCGAAGAAAGAAGAATTCTCCGTGCTCCAGCTATTATTGCACCGCTAAAATGAAAGAGGCTTCGATAAAAAGAATATACAATTCTTTATTTTACAAAGGAATTGACAACACTTTCAAATCTATTATTTTATTTAGTTTTTAATTTATTATAAATAAATTTATATTATCTATAATTCCAACATTGTACCAATTGATTCATATACTGCTGTCCTACTTCTTCTGCAGACATTGGGTTTATTTTGTTAGCTGGAGCACCAAAAAGGGAAACCTTAAGATGATTACGCCATTTTTCGAAATTCAGCAACGCCACTATCACGACGAGCGCTGGTTCACTGAAATTAAGTTTCATTTTACGAATGGTCATATAAATTTGGCATTCATACAGAACAGTGAGATTAGTCAAATTGAGTTTTTGTTATCTAGGGGAGGCAAGCTCTTTTAACTATTTCTAGGCCCGGGCCGGCCCTACTGGCCATGACTATTGCGAAATATCCTGATTCCATATTAATAATATGAAAATTATCGATTTAACGAGCAGCGTATCAGCTTAAACAATAACTAGTCAGTTTTAGCATTGTGAAGTGGAACATTCTCGAAATGAGTACCAAACTTGAGCTTAAAAAACCCCCGAAATTTTTTGAGTGACCAGAATCATGTAGGCCTAGTTCGGTGCATTTTCTCCTTCACTGTTCAAAACAACCTTCCGAACGGGAAAATCACCAAAAAACTTCAGTGCCTACCCCGATACCACACAATCCACAGCCATATTGAGCAATATGCGGGCTTCTTGGGATAGAAAAATGCGGAAAATAAGAAGAATTGTGCCCAAACAACCGATGGAAAATATAAGGTAGAGAAGAAGTTGCATCATCTAAAGGACTTATCTTTATTGTACATTTATATATATATATATATATAGGTTCATTCTAAATGGCATCTGGCCTTGTTAATCTCATAGGCTCCAATTGTTGGAATTCCCCCGAACACCCGAAAACAGAGTATAGTATAGTTTTGATACAAGTTATGGACATGCATATCTAGAATAGATTCCTCTAAGTTGAACGCGTACCCTCAGTATTCTGAAGTTTTCCTGTATTTGAAATCTTGACGTTAGGTCGTAGTACTCGACGCGTAAAATCTTTTTGTGAAAGTTATGGTTCAACCTAAGAAGATGCCAGAATGCCTAAAAAAGGGAAAGTTTGCAAATTTTAGTAGTTCTAAAATTGAACAGCTACTTTTGTGACTTCGGCAGAGAATTAGGTGTTTTGGTTTTAATGTAATGAATTATATCTATTCGTGTTTTGGAGTTTCGCATTAATAATTTGCATATCTATTTGTCTTATTCTCAAGTAATGCTAGACTTCACCTGTTTCAATTTTTTTCAATCACAATACTTGAGAAAAGCGTTTTGTGCAAATTTATAACTGACTCATTTGAATAAGAATTTTAACACCATCTGTTATGTAGTCTGAATCAAGAGCCGGTTTTCTCGGGATTGGAAGCCCTTTCGTCAAAAGTACAATCAATGTAGCCCATATACAGGACATCGTTATTCTGCGAAATATACCCAAACTTACAATTCCAGTTCCCAACATTACCACCGTAGCCAGTACAGCTATACCATAATTACCCAATATCCTTGCGGAATACAGAAATCCTCCAACTAGACCAAACGCTACAGTAACCAACAACATGATCATCCAAATAATATTGCTATTTACTTTCTCATAAGTACTGAGTAGTTTTGTTGCAATAAGTCTTTCTGATATAATCATAGCAAAAACAAAAAAGTCGGAAAAGTGTGAGGACCAGCGAAATATTGTCATACAAGCATACATGTGGGACACTGGAATAGGGTTAGAGCAGTGTTTCGCAAAATGTTCAATATACGTATAGTTAGTTTATTTAAAGTCTACACCCAAAATTGACTTGCCAATTTTGATGCTCTGTTTGATGGCGCTATGTATTCTCAAAATATAAAGATCACGTTTTTTACGATGGTTTTGAACGGACATTTGAAAAGTGCTGCTGCATACATTTAAAACTTGTATAACTCGTCAAATTGAACCAAAATTTAAAAACAAAAACATTTCTACCACTATTTTTAGTGAACACTACGTGTGACGCGGAATGAAGTTTCTGACTTATTACTTCCAAATCATCCTACAGTACTCGACCAAGGTGCAACCAGAAACCACAAAAGTTCAATTAGCCGCAAAGTCGTTCATTTTTGGTCAACTTTTTTGTTGTTTATATCATTTTTAATAACTTTTCGAGCAGATTAATCTTAAATAATAATAATAAGATTTTGAGTGTACCGTGCCTTTAAGAACCTAGTCCTGAAATGCGGCAGGAACGCAGCTAGAGTTGGTTCGTAGAATCCCAACCTAAGTGCACTGTCTCAACTTCGAGTACTACCTGAGGCCTCTCTTTGCGAAATGTTACTTTGTATTGGGATTCATATACTTAACATCTTACTACTTTTTTCAAATTTCTTTATCAGTACTTTTTTCTATCAAAATCGACACGTTGAAGTTCGTATAGAGTAACTGAAACGTTTAACGTACTTATAACATTGATATCTCATAAATTCCAACTTACTATTGCGCATCATATCATCGGAGATATAGAAAAACAGCATGCAAATCCTATTCAGAGTAAAGAAAAACTTAAAAATGACAATACATCTAAGATAATTAAGTATATTCTTATGTAGAATAGGTAGCAAGTGACTAATAATAAGGAAATATGTGAATATTGGTAGTGAAAGTAGTAGAATCAAGCATTCGATAATCGATATTAGTATAATATATTGATTGTGGGTGGATTTGACTGAGCCGATATTACCCAAATAAGAGTATATGGGAACAGAATCCCAAAGGGAGACGTAAGAAACTTGTTCTGAAACGAAAACTTGCCAAATTACTCTGCTTTTATTTTTATCTGCGCATACTTAGAGTATTATTAAGAAGTAATCAAAGAGGCTTCGACGGGTACAGGTTGAACATTGCATGAAAACGCATAAGCACTCGGCAAATTCAATATGAAAATGTAAAAGGTTTCTCACATACATAGTATAAAGTTGCGTTCCGGATTCTATTGATTTTAAATTTTCAGTTTTAGATACCAATAGTATTAAAAACCACATCCGCCACCCATTCTTCAAAATTATAAAACTACGGAACTATTTTCATGTATAAGGCTGGTCACCAACTGCAAGGTATGTTAATGTCAGCGTGGGTGAATAAGGTTTCTGGTAATCAGGTACGCTCTCCAGAAATTTCAGGCTCGTTGGGGTAAAAAACTTTTGAGCTTCATGATTGAGTTGATGGTAGGAATTTATTCGTTGACAGGTTGCTTTAGCAAGTTATCTCCCAAATTAAATCTTTTAAAAAGTATATTGTCAGTAAGTATTTAAATAATTCTTGTCTTAGAACATAAAAGGTTCAAAAATCGTTGCCTACCTTCTAGTTGCATATTTCTCCACACTGAACGGCCTTGTCACCCTCGGAAGGTGAAAATTGCGGAAATTCACTTATTATTAAAATTAATTAAACTGGACGCGCATTATTAATTCCATGAAAGCCGTGAGGTTGACGAAAGTGCAAATAGGTTCAAATGGCAGGTATAGTGTATTCCTGCTGTAAATTATTAGTAGCTGCGGTGCTTACAGAAAAATGTTGACCGGCGTGTCTATCGATAGTCCACAGCAAAGGTTTATAGTCGACAGACCAATTGCTTGCAGGCAGGGCTGGGAATATCACGGGCCGGCCCAGGCCGGGGCCGAAAATTTGGAATTCGGCCCGGACGGGGGCCGAAATTTTGAGCAGTCGGCCCGCACAGGGCCGAAAATTCAAAAAGTCGGCCTTGCTGGGATAATTTTTATAAAAAAATCGACTGATTTAGGTGAATATTTTAAGAAATAGTATCAAAAAACATCAATAGATAAATCTTACTGCATTTGTTATTGTTATTACCAGAAAATAGAACTGAAAACTAACTTTTTTGAAGAATATCCGCTAA